>QJNY01001285.1:0-227551 GCA_004155945.1 Monosporascus sp. mg162
CCCCCCCCCCCCCCCCCCCCCCCCCCCCCCCCCCCCCCCCCCCCCCCCCCCCCCCCCCCCCCCCCCCCCCCCCCCCCCCCCCCCCCCCCCCCCCCCCCCAGAAGCTGTCTAATTACGCAAAACGAACTATATTTAAAGCAAACGTCACAGGGTTAAAAATAAACATTTTCAAGAAAAAGAAATACTTACTATATAAAAGGAATAAGCTTTTCTGGCTCAAAAAAAAAAGAGAGTAGTGAAAAAATGCAGCTAATAGCAGTTGGAGGGGGTCGCCGTAAGAGGGTTAAGACCAAGGAACGGAAGTGTGGCATTTGTGGCAAGCCTGGACATAATGCGCGTACTTGCGTAGAAGTTGTAGATACGTCCAGCGAAAAAGAATCCGATTGATTTGAATTAATGCGATATATTGTTGTTCAGTTACTTCAACTTGTTGTTGCAAGGTGCTAAAAAGTATCCCGCGAGCTTATGTGTTGATTTGGGAACGGGGAGACTCAGTTCCGATGAAAGCATTTTTGAGTACGGTGTTACAATTGAATAGCCGAGTATAACGGTATTAAAGGTAAAACGAAACTGTATTTTTAGTGTTGAATCAAACTCTAGAATAGTTATAAGTGCGAGAGGTCAAGGTGATTAATATGTTTCCGGGGTTGTGCCCGGCGAAAAATGCTCCTAAAATATACATATAGGGATAAGTAATTAATTAGCTAAGCTATACCCCCTTAGCCCGGCATCCTGTACTATTTTAACCTTCTTTTTTTGAGACAAGATTATCCTTAATCCATCTTAAGAAACAAATAGAAATATAACGTAACTAACTTTCAACGCCATAAAATATATATGAAACTTATTAATTAATTTAGTTAACGTTTACGCGGCTTATTTTCCATCATTTTTAACTTAGGACTTTGTTCTTAACGTTTAGCCAGATTTTCTTTCTACTTAGCATTTTCCTATTCTTTCTAAGCCTTATCCTCCGGTTTCTCCGTACTAATCAAAGACTTATACCTAGCTTAACTTAACCATCCTTATGGGAAGTACGGTTTAAAGTTTTTGCCCTGCATCCTCGAATATATCTCCTACCCATTTGTACGGTATGACAGATTAACCTTGTGCTATTACCTCTGCTCGCTGGTTACCAATATCCGGTCGAGGTTTGTACTTTATTTCGAATGGTAATCTCGTAAATGTCAAATTAGAATAAGTAATTTTAAATTTCGATAGGCCAGTTTAAATTAATGAGAAAAGGAGCATTAATATAGGAAATAGTTATGCTAATAATTAACGCGATTAATTAGAACGTTACTTTAATTATCGTCGTTTACCATGGAGTAGTTAGGCAGATTAATTTGAGCTTGGCTTATCGTTATCTTTTTCAGCTAATAGGGATAGGACATCTTTAGGTTATTTTCCTACGTTTCTTTCAACGTTTTCCTTTTCCGGTTTTAAGCTCAAATATCCTTTAATTATCTCGGTGATATTGTACTTTATTCGATTATTCGCCAAATCCTGTCTCATCGGTTATGATTGTGTTTTCCCATTTCGCAGAGTTGCGGGTAATAATGTAAAAAATATAGGCAATTTACAGTCCGCAAGTATAATGTTCAATTCAGGTAGGCATCCTAACGATTGTTATACGGGCAGGCGGATTATCAATTTTTGATTTTTCTTACGCTTTTCTATATAACTAAAGTAACAACTAAAAACGATCTTTGGTAATATAGATGTCGAATATTAGCATTAAACGTTTTAATCGGACGTGCAGTATATTAACCTAATATCCTGTCGAACTTTTACCTGTTCGAATTTTGATTTGAGCGATAAATTATATATATTTTGGGTTCTGGGTAATAATCGCCTTTTCGGCTTTATTAAGGATTGGTTTGGATTTGCCGTATAAGATTATTCGTCCAGCTTTTAGAATAATAACTAGGATTTTTAAAGGTGTATTTTGGCCGATTATTAGGTTAAAAGTAATAACATTCCCGGAACGTAAGTAGGTTCTGTTTTGAATGATTATAAAAGTTCGTTATAGATTTGCAGCTATTAAGTTATTCCAATTTTTCTTTGATTAATATAGTGGCAGGGTGATGTTTTTCCATAGATATTGACGGTTTATGTTTTTTAGGTATATAGAGATAGCTCGATTAAAACGAATTTAAAGCGTAACTCTTTTTACAGGATTGGGGGTGGAATTATTATTGTGCATTTTTCTAAGGAATTGTGCCATGTTATCGTTTTCTTATACAGATATATTGGCTAATTGTGCAAGCTTTCTAAAATTCGAGGTGTTTAACGTCTTGGAGCTTTCGCCCTTACTTTGCATGGTACGCTTCTTGGACGACGACATGACGATTGGGGATGGACTGATTAATATACCTAGGTATGATATTGGGTGACTTGGGGATAATAATGGTAGATGGGGATGATGTGTGGTATGTGTATAGGTGTTTTGCAGGTATTAAGGTGTAATTGTTATATGCGTGCAGGAATTCGCCAGAATTTGTTAGTAATTTGTGCATCTACCTAATTAAGTGCATATAGGGCCAATGTATTAAATTTTTGCAGATAAATCATATGCGCCGAGCAAATTCCAGAGAATTTTATCCGAAGTTGTATAGGAAGGTGCCGTTGTCGTTTTCTTTGAATAGGTATGTATATTCGTTTGTCGCACTTATACTTCTTTTGTAACTTTTCTATAATACTACTTCAACTTTTCCCTCCAAACCTAACATATATATAAACACATACAGAATTACTTTTTTTGCACTAATTAATACCATCATATGTTCGTATTAGTTATTAAATCCCCGTAATTCCCATGGTTTTCGCGGAAATATAAACCTAGATAATCTTATCCGTTTTATAAAAAAATCGTCTATTAAGAAAAAAGTTCAGACCAGGTGATAAGTCTTTAGATCCTGGTACTAAGAAGCTTGTCGATTTTAAGGTCGAAATAAATATCAACATGTTGGACCAAATTTCTAATTATCTTTATAGGATTTTGGCGGTATCAAACTCGTCCATATTTTCCAAACTATCAATCCGTCGTGTCGGTAAGCTCTTAAGTAATGTTCGGAATTTAGAACTTTTATATAATCCTGATAATGTTCGCAAATCACAGAACCTAATGTATCAGCAAGCACCCATTTTTAACCTTACCCCTACCTTCTAGTATAGATTTCGTAATATAGGTCTTAATTAAGACATTTTATTACCAGAGACATCGGTTATAAATAATCCATTACTTTTAAAACCTTAGCCGGTTCAACATGTACTGCTATTAATAAAGGTAGCTAAGGTACTTCCAAAGCTTAATCCAATCCTTCGTATCGTTAAATAAATAATCCGTGATCGGCGATCAGTATCGGCTATCCCTATTCCAATTGACATATTAATACCTCGTAACAGTTCTGTCGCCAGGTTTTTATTAATGGCTTCGATAATTATAGCACATCCGGTACGCCCTTGCATCATTAATCGGGTCTCTGAACCATACATTAGCATTAAAACGTTACGCTTTTGCCGTATTTATCTTAATAATACGTAGAACGTAGCTAAATTTTAGAATAATAATAATGTTATATATTACATTAATTTAAGTATATCAAGATAAGTACTTAAGCTCTTTCGTAATGTCGTTAATAAAATCCGTTATTTAATACAAATATTCGGGGCTATATCTATCAATATCATTAGTAATCCAGCTATTAATCGGTACCTGTAATAATAAATCAAGGATAAAAACTCCCTGTTGGCCGTAAATATTTAATCTAATATAATTAGGTACTTTTCAGTAGAACACCTGATAGCGCATTTAATATATATCGAAATTTATCGGGCCAGTTCTATAACTTACTTTATAGCTGCCTTTGCCAAAAATCCCAAATACGTTACTAGTTTATTTATTCAGACATTTGGTATACCTAACTTAGTACTTTGCAAACTTTGCGAAAAACGATATATAACATCGGAATATCTTAATTAGTACGGAATATATCCATTCTTGAGATGCTGGTCGATTCCTGGCTTTTTTAACGGGCTTTATAATAACTATATCGGGTTTATCGAAAGGTATAATTATGCCTTCCGGAACGAACAGTTTAAAGCATTTAAGGCCAGCTTTTTACGATTACTACGAGTTAAAAAGGATATTCGCGCAAAAACTTACCCTGTTATCAAGGTATTCGATAAGAATTAGTTTTGAAATAAGGTAAAAAAAGTATGTTACTAATCCCCGTTTCCGTGCGAGTATAACCAGAACGTATCGATTATAAGTAAAGCATAATAGTTATTATATAAGATATCGGTAGGCGGGATAATAAGAGAATTCAAGAAAACTTAAGAAAAATTACTGTACTTTAGTTTTTCGTAATCAATTGCGTTAATTTTTTCCGTTCTTTTAATCGGGTCGTTTTTATCGTATCGCTATCGTCTATAACTATATAACCCTTAAGTCGGCCGTTTGGTATCTGTACCTTAATATTTGTTTTTACTAGTTTTGAAGCTTCAGGCTGCCAGTTCTTAGGTGGCTCGACATTTGCAGCGTCTAAGATATCCGATATCGCATCGTTAAGCTGATTAAGAAATGGTTTCGTTTAATTGTTTTCTTATAAGTTAACCGGTTCCTAATATCCTTTCTTATCTTTCACAAATTGCTTTAATTTATTAGCAGGGAGGGTATTTTGCAACTTCGTTTCATTAATTTCTGTCAGCTAGCAGGGGGTGCGTTAGCACCCCATATACGGAAAGGCTTTCCCTGATCGGAATATATAGGTTCCGTGATTAGACTCTATAAAATGAGGAGTGCGTATTCTAAAGCGCCTGCAGCTAATTATCCAATACAACACAATTGATGTCCCCTATATCTGACAATTAAGAGTTTCATTTGCCTAATTCGTGTTATTTATCAATTAATTAGCTGTAGCTAAGACGATATAAGCTGTACATCAGTAGCAATTATCTATATGCTTCATTAGCCATAATAGCGACCGTACCGTCGACGTCCGCAATTATCTATACCGGTCCTAAGGACTGGAACAAATTTAAGGACGAATTCAAAACCAGAGCCAAGGCATATAACCTATGGGACTATATTAATCCTAATCAGAACGTTCCATGGCCTGTTAAACTTACAGCACTAGTTATTGCCTCCTATCTAAAGAAACGAATTTGTCCTTAAACGCGAATCAATACCCCGACCATTATAACCCTATCCCTATTCTTATCTTGCGGAAAAACTTCCGAAAAAAATCGATTATACGAGCTATCCGATAAATACCCTCGAAATAACGACCGAAGGCAGACAAGCTTACAATCAGGATTTTGCAACCTATACCTATTTAAACCGGGAATATAAAACCTTTCGAAAAAATTCCAACGAACTTATAAAATAAGTTTTTAATAGCGTTTCCCTATCGATTAAGCAAACCTGTTTAAATCCAGATAACGACTTTAAAGGTTAATACGTTAAATTGTAATAATTAGGAAAGGTTTACGATAACCGATTGCTTATAAATACCAAACGCGAATACGAAAAACGATTAAAGCAAATCCCGAAGGCCGTTAAAAGATTTAATAAATAAATAACGAAATAACAAGATATTATAGCTTAAGGCTAGCGTTACAGGGTTCCCGAAATAACCATGCCAGTTATTTAGACGAATTAGTTATGTATAGCAATAACGCCGATTATACCTAGTTAATCGAATTTATTTATGCTTTTTAAACAGAATGATATCGAAAAAGGAACGATTAATTACTTAAAAGTTAAGGCTAGTTTTTTAAATTATTAAACTATAATAGATTTATAATAGTTAGCAAAAAACGTTAAGCCAACGTTTCCGACTTTCCATAAAGCCCTAGTAAACTTTTTCGGTTAGGATGATCTTAATTAGAAAAAGACCAAGGATATTAACAATAAGCTACGTAATAGAACCTTTAGCAAAATGCCGAAACAAAGTAATTACGGAAGTTCCCAAACGAATTAAAATAACAGTAGCAACAAGCGGAAGCGTTAAAAATTAAACGCATAAGGGATTCGGTATAAAACGTGCCTAAACCTTGGACATACGTTACTTTAATATTATTACGCGTTTTTCAACAAAGCTTTAGTAAAGTTTAAGCTTAATAAAGAAGTTTCAGTATTGGTCCAGGATCGGATTATTTCCGATTAGTTCTTAAAGGAAAAGATTAACCGTTTGTCGAAAACTATAAAAAAACCAACCACTTAAGAAATAAAGTAACTTTTAAAGGGAATAAAACGAATATTGACGTATTTCGTAATTTTTGATTAACGTAATACGATAAACGTCGCGTTTTACCCCTTAAAAAATTCGGCCATTTTAGACTTAAAGTTTATTATATACAATTTTAACTTAATTAATAAATTCCTAAATTATAAAACGACGACCCAAGGCGACGGTATGTACGTAAGGAATGATTTTGTTCCGATTAAAAAATATGAAAAAGTAAATATATTGCTTTAAAGTTTTAAAGGCTTTAAAGCGCTGCGTTTATATAACGTAACCCATTGCGAAAACTTTGTATATAACCTAATATCTTTCCGGCAGCTCCGAAAAAAAAGGTATTAATAGGATAACCGGGGAACTAATAACTTTATTCGAAATAAGTATGATTAAGTAGTTACTACGCTGATAAACAAGTTTAATTAATTCGTTATCGAAAATATTAATGCAATAGTTATTTATGCAGCCTTTATAGCTTATAAACGAAACGTTAACTTATATACAGCGAGATTATTACGAATCGGTAACGGTACGATATAGTATTTAAAATTAGAATACCTAGGGCCCGAAATAATCGCCCAGTTGCAGTTTTATATAAAGGGAGTCCGCCTAAAAGATTTTATAATAATCGAATACTAAATATATGGCAAGGCGAAAGCCAAAAGGCAAATACGCCGCGAACCGAAAAAAGGAACTTCCCGATTAAAATAGCAAATCGTTATTAACTTTATACATTTTGAAAAATCCTAAAGGATATAAATACGTTATATTTGCAACCGACAGGTACTTAAGATATATTTAGGATATTTATTTAAAAAATTAAAAACAAAATATATTGATTTTAATATTTCGATATTTCTTAAGGGTTTTAAAAAATCAGGATAAGGTTTTCCTATAGGTATTCGAATACGATAACGAAATCTTAAAAAATTACCAACTTCGAAATATGCTTTAATCGCCTTTTTTCAATATTAAACTTAAGCCCTTAATACCGTATATGTAGGCCCAAAACGGGGGTACAAAGCATTTAAGGGGTATAATTAAAGAAAAAGTAATTACGATACGAAGTAACGCTAAGTTACCTTCGTTTTTAATCGTATACACTTTTAAAACGGCAATATATTTGTATAACCGTACTTCTAAATACGCACTTTTCTAGTAAAACCTATACGAGGTTTACTATATTTACCTAACGTATAAGGACGGCGTTATAATATTTAATCGGAAGTTTTAATAGGCGTACCTGCGAATATATAGCTGTATAACTTATGCTATAATAGTTGCTGTTATAAAAAAAAAACAAAGATTCCAGAAATTAAATCCTAAGGCATAAATTAGGTTTTTCGTCGGCTACCGATTTACGAATATTTACGAAATTTGGAATTTATTAATTAACAAGGTTATCGCTATTCGAAACGTATTATTTAACGAAAAGGCCACCTTTTTAAGTAATATCAAAAATTTAAAAAACGACTTTATGTACGTTATAGGAAAAAAGTTACAAAAGTTATTACGACAAATAAAACTATTTAATTAAGGCCTTAGCTATTTAAATATATAAATATTAAAAAAAACGAAAATTTAAGCGAAATAATTTAGTTACCGGTTAGATAAAAAGGGTAGTTTTAAAGTAGTATAAACGTATAAAACGTACGGAATAAGGAAAAATAAATTTGTTCGTATAGGATTAATTATCTTTATACGATTATTATATTTGAATTATTTCCGTTCTTTAACTTATTATCTTTATTAACGTTTACTTTAATAATTATTACGATTAATACGTTAATAAAAGTAATGCAAGGTCGAATAAGTTTAAGCCTTATTTTCCAGGCTGAGCCAAATATACAGAAAATTATTACACGATATAATTTGCACGATAGATATTATACCCAGTACCTTCGAACACGATGATTAATTAATGGTTTTTACGGTTAGGATAAATTGATACCTTAGTCCTATAAAGCCTTACTTTGAAGCCGACTGATGCGTAGTTGCCGATAAGCTTCGACCCTGGTGAACCTTATGCCCGTTGGCTTTACGGTTCGGCAGGGTCCTTACAGACAATATAATTTAGGAAATATTAAGCTTTACGCGGTAAACCTTAAGGATAAACCTTAACGGTAAACCTTAAAAATAAACCTTAAAGGCAAACCTTAACGGTAAACCTTAAGGATAAACCTTAAAGATAAACCTTAAAGATAAACCTTAACGGTAAACCTTAAAGATAAACCTTAAAAGTAAACCTTAATAGTAAACTTTAACTGCGCCGTATTACGTATAAAAGGCCGGCATCTTTCCGAGCTTTCGCCAGTTTTACGGCTAAAAGTGTTAGATATTAGCCAAAAAAGGGGCTAAAAATTTTAACCTCGATCGTCCTTACGCCTTTTCGAATTACCCAAGACAGTATGCCGCGCAAATCCGAATATACGATACCGGTAATCCGTAACCGCAGGATTTTTATAGAAACTGTCGTTTTAACGGTACATAATTCGCACAAAATTACCGGACGGGCTAAAACTATCGATACCACTATCGATCTCAAAAATCTTTCCCAAAGTAATCGATTTCGATTGTTAATTTTCGGATACGATTTGATTCGCGAAAATAACGAAAATCGATCTTTGCAAAAATATATGGCGGAAAATATAACGATCATAAACAAAATATTGGCGAAACTGGAAGGGAAACTAAAAGGAAAAGGCGGTAACCGGCTTAATAACTTCGAAGTTCAGATTATGGAACGATACATGCTGGAGGACTACGAGCGATGGTTTGCCCGGCTGCTCCGGATTGCGAAAACCGTCCAAAATTTCGACAAAAATCGACGCGGATAAGAACGGGACAAGGCAGTCTGCGAGAAGGATGGGTTTAATAAAGCCTAGGAATTAAGGTAGTAATCTATCATTTTATCCAATTTTATCTACACGGTTACGTCTCCTCTAAGGAGATTAACAAAAGTAATAAAGGTAATTTTAAGTTTTTATCGTTTTATTTAACCTAAAGTAATGGTAAAAAACGAAGGTACTTTACGGGTTATAAACGTAAGCTTCCCGTATGTTCCGTATCGAAAAAATAATTATCGGTACGATTATAAAATATAAAAAGTTACGTTTAACGCAGAACGATTAATTTATTTTGTTAATACGATCGATAATCGGCTAGTAAGCTACGAAAATTTAAGGAAGATAATTACCCGAAATACGCGTTATTTTAATCGGAAAGGTTTCGATACGAAGATATATAAAATCCTTAAATCGCGAAACCGGATATATAGGGGTAATTTACCGTTACCGCTACAAAACTATAAAGAATTAAATATATACTGAATTGGGACAGGGCTCATCGAAGTTGCAGTACGCAAAACATCTTGATCAGTGCTTGGGAGAAATAATGGGACTTCTTGACTATCTATGGAGCCCTTGATGCTATAAGAAACTGCATACAAAAGTTGTCAGGTCAGCAGCAATATATAGACCATCGCTGACCTACTGCCATAGCCGAGTAGATTGCCGAGATGCCCAGCGGTGAAGCAAATGGAAGTAGGTAGAAACTGTGGCTGCAATAGTACCTGCAGTGGCTGGCAATAGCAGCTGCAGTAGCTGGCAATAGCAGCTGCAGTGGCTGCTGCAGCAATAGCTGCACCCATTCCTGCACCCCACACCACTTCAATACTTATTAAGGGAATTATTTCGTAAAACCGAAAAAGCCTACGTATAAAGTTATAAAAAAATGCAATTTTAAAAGGTTATTAATTAATTTATTGCTAAAGGAAAATAAGTTTTAAGGTATATATAGGTATATATTTACAAGTTCAACAAACATAATTAGTTACAAAAATGCAAAATACGTTTTGTCGTACGGGGTAATTAATAATTGAAAAACGCTTATAATAATATATACGTATTTACTTTAGCTAAAAGATTATTTAAAACTTTAATCGTTATTACGGCTAAATTTAACCTAAAGCTTAAGCAATATAACGCGGTAAACGTTTTCGTTAACGTTAACTTACTTTATAAAATGTACAAAAAAACATTTCCAGGATACTCGTATCGTAATAAGATTTTCCTAATTAAGAAGGTGTTATATAAATGAAGGAAATTACTTTTGTTTTGGCAAAAGGAATTTACTAGAACGCTTAAAAGTTTGGAACTTAGTTCCGTTTTTTATAAGCCTTATTATTTTATTCGTCGGGGGGTATTTATCTTTTTCTTTATGGACGATATCGTTATGGCGTACCGTAAAAAAGATTAAGACCTCGTCGATCAGGTAATTTAGTAAATAAAGGAACGATATACCTTTATAAAAGGTAAGGACCTATAATAGTTTTTAAGGATCGAAATAATTAAAAATAAAGCTAAAATAAAAATTTAATTTTCTTAATTTAACTTTATAAATAAATTAATTAACTTAATTTTAAAAAAAAGTTTAAATAATTTTCCAAATAAGTTAATAACGAACGTCAAACTACTGCCGAATTTTAATTTGGCTTATTTAAGGTTTGTTAACAAATATTAAAAAAATGGGTTTTATTTTGTACGTAATAATTAATATGCCATCCGATATAGCTTTTGCGGTATTCCAACTTGTCCGATTTAATCTAAACCTTAACGACGCGTATTAGAAAGCTGCCGATCGGGTTATATTATACCTAATCGGGACCAAAACATTAACGTTCTAGTTCGGGGGTAAAAATTCGTTAAATACTTAAAGCGACGTTATTTTTACGGATAATACGATCGATCGAAAAAGTTCTTAAGTTTATGTTATAAAATTATTCGGAAAAATAATAGGATAACGGGCAAATAAGTAGAATATAGTAACTACTTTTATAACAGAAGCGGAATTGTTATTTTTTGCGCAAGTTATAAAAAAAGCTTTATTTAGTTTTCGATTAATTAAAGAATTGGGAATTATTTTAGATGTTAAATTATTAAATATGTAATACGATAATCGACAAATTATTCGGCTTATTAACGCCGACGTCGCCTAATTACAAACGAAGCTACGGTACGTAGATATATATAATTATTGGTTGCGAAAAGCCGCAAAAAAGAATATAATTAAAGTGGATTATACGTTTACGGGCGATATATTAGCTAACGGATTAATAAAGGCCTTATTACGAAAACCTTTTAGGTATTTTAAAAAGCAGTTGGGATTAGTGGATGTTACGGAAGTTCTTAACCGGCGGAGGAATAACTTACGAGTAATTTCAAAGGAGAAATTAGCTGATCAGGAGGATTCGGTCGCCGGAAGAAAGATGGAATGGAACGCTGCGGCTTTAGGAAGTGATAAAGTGTAACAGTTAATGTCAGATATAGGGGACATTAGTTGTGTTGTCTTTATTTGCTAGTTGCGTGCATTTTAGCAACGCGTGCTGATCTTTGAAATAGTCTAGCTACGGAACATATATGCTCCGATTAAAGGGAATCTTATTAGATATGGGTGCTAGCGTACCCCCTGCTAGCTAATATACCCCCTTAACGCCTCGACGCAGTTACGGCGTTAACCGTTACACTTCATTACTTTTTAAAGCCGCAGCGTTCCATTTTATCTTTCCTCCGGCGATCGAATCCTCCTAATTAACCAATTCTTCCTTTGAAATTATTCGTAAGTTATTCCTCCGCCAATCGAAAATTTTTATAACGTCCACTAATTTTAATTACTTTTTAAAGTGCTTAAAAGGTTTTCGTAATAAGGCCTTTATTAATTCATCAGCCAACATGTCGCCCGTAAGCGTATAATCCATTTTAATCATATCCCTTTCTGCGGCTTTTCGTAACTAATAATTATATATATTTACATGCCGCAATTTCGTTTGTAACAAGGCGACGTCGGCGTTAATAAGCCGAATAGTTTATCAATTATCGCATTATATATTTAACGGTCCAGCATTTAAAATAACTTTTAATTTTTTAATTAGTTAAAAGCTAAATAAAGCTTTTTTTGCAGCTTATACAAAAAACAATAATTCCGCTTTTATTATAAAAGTAATTATTATATCTTACTTATTCGCCCGTTATTTTATTACTTTTCCGAATAACCTTATAATATAAGCTTAAAAACTTTTTCGATCGATCGTATTATCCGTAAAGGAAACGTTACTTTAGGTATTTAACGAATTCTTATTCCCGAATTACAGCGTTAATATTTTAATTCCGATTAAGTATAATATAACCCGATCGGCAGCTTTATAATACGCGTCGCTAGGGTTTAGGTTAAATCGAATAAATCGGGATACCGCAAAGGTTATATCGGGTTACGTATTAATTATTACGTATAAAATAAAACCGATTTTCTTTTAATATTTATTAACTAACCCTGGGTAGGCCAAATTAGGATTCGGCAGTAATTTGACGTTCGTTATTAACGTATTTAAGAAGTTATTTAAATTTTCTTTTAAAATTAAGTTAATTAACTTATTTATAAAGTCAAATTAAAAAAGCCAGATTTTTTTTTTTCATTTTTATCTTTAATTATTTCGATTCCTAAAAACTATTATAAATTTTCGCTTTTTATAAGAGTATATCGCTTCTTTATTTGTTAAATTACCTGATCGACGAGGTCTTAATCTTTTTTACGGTACGCCGTAACGATATCGTCCATAAAGAAAAAAATAAGCACCCCTTAACGAATAAAACAACAAAATTTATAAGGAACGGGGCTAAATCCCAAATTTTTAAGCGTTCCAGTAAATTCTTTTTACTAAAGCAAAAGTAATTCCTTTAATTTATATAATACTTTTTTAATTAGGAAAATTTTGTTACGATATAGGTATCCTGGAAGTATTTTCACGTACATTTCATAAGGTAAGTTGGCGTTAACGAAAGTATTTACCGCGTTATACTGCTTAAATTCTAAGTCGAATTTAGTCGCGATAATAATTAAGGTTTTAAATAACCTTTTAATTAAAATAAATACGTATATATTACTATAAGAGTTTTTCAGTTATTAATCGCCCTATACAACGAAACGTACCTTATATTTTTGCAACTAATTATATTTATCGAACTTGTAAACATATACCTATATATACCTTAAAACTTGTTTCCTTTTAACAGCAAATTAATTAACAACCTCCTAGAACTATATCTTTTTATGGCTTTATAAATAGGCTTTTTCGGCCTTATTAAATAATTCCCTTAACGGGTATATATTTAGCTTTTTATAATTTTGCGGCGGTAACGGTAAATCGCGCCTATATACCCGGTTTCGCAACTTAAGGATTTTATATATTTTCGTATCGAAGCTTTTCCGATTAGGATAATACGTATTTCGGGTAATTATTTTCCCTAAATTTCCGCAGCTTACCGGCCGATTATCGATCGTACTAACAAAATGGGCTAATTATCCTACGTTAAACGCGGTTTCTTATTTTCTGTAATCGTACCGATAACCATCCTTTTAACGCGGAACGTACGGGAAGCTTACGTTTACAACCCGTAAAGTATCTTTGTTTTTTACGGTTACTTTAGGTTAAACAAAACGATAAAAGCTTAAGGTTATCTTTATTATTTCCGTTGGCGTATTAATCGTAACAATTATTAAAATAAACGCTAGTAAAGGTAATAAGCTAAGGGACGGAAATGGTTCGAATATAACGGTCGTATAAAGGTAATTAATCTTATGCAAGCAGGTTTGTTTTTCCTTATTCCGTACGTTTCGTACGCTTATACCACTTTGGAACCATCCTTTTTATTTAACCGGTAGCTAAATTATTCCGCTTAAGTTTTCGTTTTCTTTTTGTATTTATATATTTAAGTAACTTAGGGCCTAATTAAATAATTCTACCTATCGTAATAACTTTTATAACTTTTCTTTTATAACGTACAAAAAGTCGTTTTTTAAATTTTTAATATTACTTAAAAAGGTAGCTTTTTTATTAAATAATACGTCTCGAATGGCGATAACCTTATTAATTAATGGATTCCAGATCTCGTAGATATTCGTAAATCGGTAACAAACGAAAAACCTAATCCATGCCTTAAAGTTCAACTTTTAAAGTTTTTATTCTTTCTTTATAGCAGCAGCTATTATAGCATAAGCCATACAGCCATATACTCGCAGGTAGGCCTATTAAAGCTTCCGATCAAGTACTACAACGCCGTTCCTATACGCCAGGTAAATATAATAAACCTCGTATAAATTTTGCCAGAAAAGTACGTATTTGGGGATACGATTATACAGATACACTGCTGCTTTAAAGATATATACGACCAAAAACGAGGGTAATTTAGCGCCATTTCGTATTACAATCGCTTTTTCCTTAATTATACCCCCTAAGCGCTTTGTACTCCCGTTTTAAACCTAAGTATGCGGTATTAAAGGCTTAAGTTTAATACTGAAAAAAGGCGACTGGAATATATTTCGAAGCTGGTAATTTTTCAAGATTTCGTTATCGTATTCGAATACCTATAGGAAAACCTTATTCTGGTTCTTTAAAACCTTTAAAAAGTATCGAAACGTTGTAATCAATATATCTTGCTTTCGATTCTTTAAATAAATATCCTAGATATATCTTAAGTACCTATCGGTTATAAACATAACGTATTTATATTTTTCAGGGTTTTTTTTCGAAATCTGTGAAATCGATGGCGATTCGCTATCCTGATCGGGAGGCTCCCTTTTTCGGCTCGCGGCGTATTTGCCTCTTGGCTTTCGCCTTGCCATATACTTAGCATTCGATTGTTGTAGGACCTTTTAGGCGGACTCCCTTTATATAGAACTGCAACTAAGCGATTATTTCGGGCCCTAAATGTTTTAATCTTAGGT
Organism: Monosporascus sp. mg162; assembly: GCA_004155945.1. Classification (NCBI taxonomy): domain Eukaryota; kingdom Fungi; phylum Ascomycota; class Sordariomycetes; order Xylariales; genus Monosporascus; species Monosporascus sp. mg162. Next base: position 15,024 of record QJNY01001285.1, read on the forward strand.
GCCATATCGTACCGTTACCAATTCGTAATAATTTTGCTGTATATAAGTTAACGTTTCGTCTGTAAGCTGCAAAGGCTGTATAAGTAACTGTTACGTTAATATTTTCGATAATAAATTGATTAAACTTGTTTATTAACGTAATAACTACTTAATTATACTTATTTCGAATAAAGTTATTAATTTCCCGGTTATTTTATTAATACCCCTTTTTTCGGAGTTACCGGAAAGATACCAGGTTATATGCAAAGTCCTTATAATGGGTTACGTTATATAAACGCAGCGCTTTGGGGTCTTTAAGGCTTTAAAGCAGTATATTTACTTTTTTATATCTTTTGATCGGGACGAAACTGTTTCCTACGTATATACCGTCGCCTTAAATCGTTGTTCTATAATTTAGGAACCTGCTAATTAAGTTAAAGATGTATATAATGGACCTTAAGTCCAAAATAACCGAATTTTTCAAAAGGTAAAACGTAACGTTCGTCGTACTGTATTAATCAGAAATTAAGAAGTACGTTAGTACTCGTTTTATTCCCTTTAGGAGTTAATTTATCTTTTAGGTAGTTAGTTTTTTTATAATTTTCAATAAACGGTTAATCTTTTTTTAAGGACTAATCGGAAGTAATCCGGTTCTGGACCAGTGTTAAAATTTCCTTATTAAGCTTAAATTTTGCTAGAGCTTTGTTAGGGAACGTATAATAGCATTAGGGTAACGTATGCCCAGGGTTTAGGTACGTTTTGTACCGAATCCTTTATACGTTTAATTTTTGGCGCTTTCGTTTGTTGCTGTTGTTGTTTCGGTTCGTTTGGGAACTTTTACGACTGCTTTGTTTCGGCCCTTTGCTAAAGGTTTTACTACGTAGCTGATTGTTAATATCCTTAATCTTTTCCTAATCAAAATCGTCCTGATTAAAGGGGTTTGCTAAAGCTTTATGTAAGGTCGGGAACGCTGCCTTAACGTTTCTTGCTGATTATTATGGATTCGTTATAGTCCAGTAGTTTAAAAAATTAACTTTAACCTTTAAGTAATTAATCGTTCTTTTTTTAATATTATCCTACTTAAGAAACATAAATAAATTCGACTAATTAGGTATAATCGGCGCTATTGCTGCATATAATTAATTCCTCCAGATAATTAGCATAGTTGTTTCGGGGATTCCGTAACGTTAGCTTTGCGCTATGATTTCCTGTTCCTTCGTTATTTATTTATCAAATCTTTTAACGGCTTTCGGAGCTTGCTTTAATCGTTTTTCGTATTTGCGTTTAATGTTTATAAGTAATCGGTTATTATAAACCTTTCTTAATTGTTGTAATTTGGCGTACCAGCTTTTAAGGTTGTTATTTGGGCTTAAACAGGTTTGCTTAATCGATAGGGAAACGCTGTCGAGAACCCATTTTATAAGTTCGTTAAAGTTTTTTCGGAAGGTTTTGTATTTTCGGAAGGTTTTGTATTTTCGGTTTAGGTAAATATAGGTCGCAAAGTTTTGATTATAAGCTTGTCGTTTTTCGGTTGTTATTTCGAAGGTATTTATTAAACGGCCTACAGGATCGACTTTTTCGGCTTATATAGTTCCTTCGGAAGAAGTATTAGTTACTTGCGTCGTTATCTGGCGAACTTGTCTTTTTGGATAAGATGCAATAACGAATGCTATAGGTTTAATAGGCCATAAAACGTTTTGATTAGGATTAATATAATTCTATAGGTTATATTCCTTGGCTTTAGTTTTGAATTCGTCCTTGAATTTGTCCTAATCCTTAAGACCGGTATAGATAACTGCGGACGTCGACGGTACGGTCGTTATTGCGGCTAATGAAACATATAGATAATTGCTACTAATGTACAGCCTATATCGTCTCAGCAACAGCTGATTAATTGATGGATAACCCGAATTAAGCGAATAAAACTTTTAATTATCAGATATAAGGGATATCAGTTGTATTGTCTTTATTTGCTAGTTGCGTGCATTCTAGCAACGCGTGCTGATCTTTGAAATAGTTTAGCCACGGAACATATATGCTCCGATCAGAGGGAATCTTATCAGATATCGGTGCTAGCGCACCCCCTGCTAGCTGACAGTTAACGCCGTGACTGCGTCGAGGCGTTGAGGGGGTGTGTCAGCTAGCAGGGGGTGCGCTAGCACCCCATATACGGAAAGGCTTTCCCTGATCGGAACATGTAGGTTCCGTGACTAGACTCCATAAAATGAGGAGTGCGTGTTCTAGAGCGCCTGCAGCTAATCATCTAATACAACACAACTGATGTCCCCTATATCTGACAATTTCATTCAAATAATAGGTAACGTCCCACACCACCGAACGGGACACTTTTTGGCACTTCCCAGCAATGCACCCAAATACCTCAACTACAACACCTCAAATCAACTAAAATCAATTAAATGTGTCTTTGCTAACTGTATCTACAGCATCTCGACGAGTGCACGCATTATACCAAGGCTTGTTGCGGACGCCATGTTGCTATTTCTTGCTTCCAACCCGCCTGCGACCGACCACCCCCCAACGCGTCCAAGCTAATATTACTCCTATTTCGTATCACCCAAAGCCGACCGACTAGATAACTATTTTCGACCGAATTCTTAACCCAAATACGCGAGCATTTCTTGTCCGGCTTTAATACGTTGAAGATATACGGCGGAGAATATGTTATAGGACGCGTTGGAAACGAGTTGGCGGGCGTGTTGGGGGGTCCGTGCGGGGCGTCTCGCGGGGCGTTTCGCGGGGCGTATAGCGGGACGTATGGCAGGGCGTATCGGACTTGATTTTGCAATAACTCGAGACCTACGCGATTGTACGATTAAAACAAACGTTTCCCTGAAAGATGAATACTTACTATATAGGAGGAACAAGTTCTTTTAACCAGTAGAAAGGTTGTGGCAAAGAATTGCTGCTAATAGCTGCTGAAGTTGGGCGGTTGCGGGCGGGTTGGCAGGAAGAAATGGCAATATGGCGTCCGCAACAAGCCTTGATATAATGCGTGCACTTGTCCAGAAGCTGTAGATACGGTCGGCGAAAGAAAGTACGATTGATTGGAATCAATTAGATGTGTTGTAGTTGAGTTATTTGAGTGTGTTGTTGAAGGGTGCCAAAAAGTGTCCCGTTCGGTGGTGTGTTCCGTTCGGTGGTGTGGTACGTTACCTAAATTAATAATTTTATTAATTAAATAACATCCAGTTTAACCCTATTTTAGCTTTATGTTCTTAAATATATTTATATATTTTAGCGTATTATATAACAATATCAGATCGTTTATTTTTAAAGGTTTATTTCTTATTTTATTCTTATTCCTCCCGTTCGCCAGTTTAGCAGCTTTACGACGCTAATCAGCGATCGCTTTGGTATCCTTGGCCACGCTTTCTGTTTTCCTTTTTAAAAGCCGAATTCTTTTCGCAATTAGATCTTTTTTGGGAATGTTCGGGCTCCGAGTTATAATTCTACATGTCGGCAAAACCGTTTCAATCGGTAGGAACGCTTTGTGTCCGTACAGCAGTTTATAAAGGCTAAGACCATAACTTTTCATAATGGTATTATCGGCGAAGACCATTTTAGGCAAAAGCTTAACTTATCTTTTGTCAGTCTTATTCGTCGCTTTTATCAGAGCTTTAGTAATCGAGATATGTCCTTTTTCGACTAGGCCTTATTACTAGGTTACGTATACGGCACCAACTTTCCTCTTAATCCTTAATACGTTACAAGCTTTAATAACCTTGCCCTTATTTTCCGAACCTTCGTCAATCTTAATCTTAATCCGGATGCTATGGTAATAAAAAACGTACTTATTTACAAACTTTTTAATCGTTATTAACGTAATTAATCGTAAGGCTTTAACTTTCAAATAATCGGATAATTCGTATCTAGATTTAACAGTAACTTTGTAACTATCGTTATTAGGCATAAATGGAATATCGATTACCTAAATGATACGTATGTTAATCGGCTGCGAAAATTTATGGCCTTTTTTGAAACGTCGATCGGCTGCTTTTTAACATTTAACATACGCAAACATTACTTTCTGAATATAGCTAAATATGCTACGTTAATAATATAAAACTGCTATGCGACGATAAATTAAATCTCGTTCTTTATAGTTATAATCCTTATAATATTACTTAATTACCGTAAGTTTCTTTTACTTAATATTAACTATTCGCCGGCTGCGATATTTTTTATTTGCCTTACGCTAAAAAATACCGTCTTAAACAAAATAATTTAACGCCTCGGATTTAAAAATTTTCCTTTTCCTTTTTAAAGCCTTATTAAAACGATCAAGGAAATTTAATGTCGTTAGGAGCCTAATATACTTTTAAGACTTATTAAACCAATTCCCAATAAAAAGTCCTTGTCGCCGATCCGTATTAATAAGTATAAAGGCTATTTTAATTAAAATAAGGTTAAGCTGAATAATATCAAGCTAAATATTAATAAAGTTATCGACTTTTCCGTTCCGTTAATCGTCTAACGCGTTAAAAGCTTTAAGTAACTTCCTAAACAGGCTATCCGTAATTATATTTTTCGTATCGAAAAAATATCTAATTTCGAAATCGAACATCTTTATCTAAGCGACCTAACGAATAACCATAATACCAGGTAAAAAACTTAAGCAATTATTAATTTAAGCTATTAATATCTTGGCGTTTATCTCCAGTACGAATCGGATTTCATAAATATAGTTCCGAAATCTCCTTAAGATTTTAAAAATAATTCGGCATTCCAGTTTGCCAACGTCATAATTTAACTTAACACCTTTTCAGGTACTATTTTCAAATCGCGCAAAATGCTCCACTCCATTAATCAATTAACCGAAAGTACCTTTAAAGCCTTCTTTGCTTGCGTTTATCCTTACAATAGTTTTTCCGGCATCAGGGCTATAATCCAAAGTAATCAAAATCGGGGCAATCCTAATCGTTTTCTTAACGCTTTTTATTACTCGATCCTAATCGGGACCCCAAATAAAAGGTTAATTTCTTCGAAATAAGCGTATAAAAAGCTTTATCTTAATAGTAAAATACGTAATAAATATTCGGTAATAAACAATAATACCTAGGAAAGCTTTAACCTCCGAAACATTCTTGCATAGCTAAATCTTTAGAATCTTTTCCACCTTGGCTGTATCTGGCCGCCGCCTATTCGTTCTGTAAATAAATCCGATTATAACGGTTATTTCTTAATACTATTAAAACTATTTTTATACTAATTGTTATACCAGCAAATTCGTAATTAAAAAATATCTTATCTATATTAACGAGATGCTTATAAACGAATCGCCGAATTCCTGGAAAAATTTATTTATTGTTATATCTTATCTTTATACCGTTAACCCCAACACCATCAAAAAAATAACCTGGCTATATCGGGTATTAAACCGTCTAAACTCCTTTTAACCACGCAGCAAAAATAAGCTATAAAATTGGTAAACCCTTAAGACATAATGGTATACTTCAAAAGTTCTAGCGGTATCGCGAAAATAATAAAATGTTTGCTAGCTGAAGCCAAAATAACCTAATCGTAACCTAAAGAAAGTTTTACCAGGATAACTAAGGAATATATAGCAAAATCCGCTAGGAATTCGTCGCAATTTTCCGGTATAAAGGCATCTTGCAAAATAACAGCATTTAGTTTAATTACAAAATTAATTAATCGGAAACCACCATCCTTCTTTTTAACTAGGAACTAAGCATTTTTATATGCTACATAAAACTATTCGAAATTACCTCGCTAAATACGCACTCGTAATACTTCGATTAACTTATCCTTTAAGCTCGCCGGCACTATTATGCCCTTAGCTTGCCATGCTTTATAAGGGATCGTTCGAATCTTATAATCTAGTACGACACGTAATTTGATTCTGCCACACTTTTTCCAATCCCAGGCTAAAGCAGCTTTTCTACGAAAAAGCATCTTCTTAAAAAAGGCTTTCTTTATACGGGTAAACTTATCTCTTAACTAATCAAAAACAACGTCAGCGCGTTCCTTTATAAGTCAGATCCCTTAGAGCATAGTAATAAATCTAAAGAATAAAGCAGCCAAAGGTATACCAGGCTTATCGAGCTTTTCTCCATCCTAATCAATAGCTTGCTAAACTTTCTCGAACTTCTTAACCTTCTAATTCGGGTCTTCAGGAGGTATTAATCCATTAAAGGATACATCATCGATAAGGACTACTTTCTTCCACTTAGGTTTTACATCGTATTAATCTGGGCGGTCCGATTATTGTTAATCTTTTATTACATCTCGTCCCACAGTATTCTATATAAGGTAAATACAAATTTCTCGTCACTAAACTAGCCTAAGATCCTCTCTCCGGGTTCCAGCTTATTACCAATAACTTTCTAAATGGTTTCCGGGTCCTAATCGGCATAAGTATCACCAATCGAAAAGATATAAGGGCTTATAACGTGCTTATCTATCTTTTCGCTTATAAACCTGCTTTTGCCAGGAAAGCGGCTTACTATTTTTCCGGCTGCTCTTTTTCAAGCTCCTTATTAATACGGATATTACGCGTAACGTTTCCAATAAAAACTAAAGGGATTATAATCTTTAACGGACCAAACTCCAGGGTTCCTTTTATTACGTCCGGATCCATATTTAACGTTATCTTCGATTTGGCTATAAAGTTAAGTCCCAATATTAATAGCTACGCAACGTAATCGTTATTAACGACAAACAAAAAAAAATTAATCAGTTAGTTAGCCAAACGAAAACCTTAACTATACTCTCGAACGGAATCCTCTTTTAAGAATTAAATCTCAAAAGTAATACGCGGATTTATCGCATAACTAATCTATATCGCTTAACATATAACGCAACTATAACGTTAAACTCGGCTCCAATATCGATAACTCTATTAATCAGGTCCTCGCCACCTCCATAGCCTACTTTAACTGCCAATCTAAACAACGGGATAATATATTTAACTGGACTACATTACTGGACCGACAGAACTTTGGCTTCTTTTTAGCTTTCTGCTTTATAACCGATATTTATAATAAAAATCCTAAAGGGTTTTTTTAGTTCTAAAACTTTAATCCTTACGTTTCAACTTTGGTTATCTTAACCGTTTCCTTATTTCTGCAGCCAAGTATCTTTAAAGTCTTAACAGCTATAAAGTTCTTAGAAGCCTTTCCGAAATCTAGGCAAACCTTAATCAATTCGGACCAAATAATTTTAAACTTCCTTTTAAAATTCTTCCAAATTTTCTTTTCCTAGAATTTAACTATATGCTCATCGATTTGGCCTTTATAAATAAAAATATTATCCGTTTAGATAATATTGCTTATTTAAGGAATATTAACATTTATTTGGAAGATATTATTTATCTAAATGCCGATTTCCATATTATAAAACGAAAGCCCTTCGTATATTAAATCATTTTAGTTAATCTCGTACTTAATCTTATTCCTCTTTATACCTCCAAATTCGCCTTTCTCATCTCTGGATCGCTTAGCCATTATAACCCTAGTAAACACCGCCGGCTGATCAGAATCGTCGATCTTTAGGGTTCGGATTTCCTCCAAATAACGGATACCTTTACTTGCTACAAGATTACTCTATAACTATTTGCGCAAAGATACCTCTCTATAAAATGGCTTTCCTTTATAGTTAACGAAATAGGCTATATTAATCTCGGTCATTCTATTCTAATCAATAACGGGCTCCTATCAATTTGGCTTTAAAATCATAATATGCTTTTAAAATTCAGCTAAACTAATAATATCCGGATCGAAACTAATTAATTAACTGTTTACGTCCCGGAAAATGTCGTCTCGCCGATCAAAGCACCGCATCTTCTCCTTAAATCGGGCAGAGAATGCTAATACACCATAAATCCATTTTAAAATCTTCTTCCAAATTAAAATCTAAGAGAACTGAATTATGCCCAATATAGCTTTATTCTCTAGAAATCCAAGGAAAATGATATATCCGTTATCAGCAAGTAAAACTAATCCTGTAATTTCCATGTTAACAAATAATCGGCACTTTTGCATATTATATCCTAACTTCTAGCAGAACTAACAAATACCTTAATTAAAATGGCCAAAACGTCCATTACGTCCTTAATAACCACCTCGGTAACCTCTTCGACCTCTGTAACCACTTTATTTACAGTAAAAACTTAATCGACTGAATTTATCCAGTTAAAAACTAACTACATTAATTAACGGATCGGCACTATAATTATAAACCCAAGGTACCTCCTATCCTAACGGAACGTAATATTGTAATATCCGGATTACCTCTTTATTACGCATCTTTTTTTTTAAAAACATTTAGGCTTTAAATCTATCGGACCTATGCAATCTTTAGCTTCTACAGCACATTCGTAATCTTTAATACTTAATCAATACGGTTAGACGCTCTTTGTGGTAATTAAGAGCTTCCTGGTCGTTATTGCTTAAGCTATTAAATCGGATAAAACCGCTTTTTTTCTTTTTAGTTAATATCGAAGCGGATACCTTCTTGTTATTACTTACGTCCTTTATATCTAATAAGCTTTACCTTATTTAAGGCACAATCTTTGATTAATATCGAAATATTATCGTAGTTAATCGCGTACAGGTTTTCCAGCTTTATAAACAAATTATTAAAAAATCTTTCGAAACAACTAGTATATAACTCTTTTCGCAAGCTTTTAATGTACTCGTCCTTAGTAGCTATTTTACCTTTTTGCTTAATTTCTTCCAAGATATTTCTTATCTTAGCAGCATGCTCTAGATAATATTTATAAACATAATCAAAGATACCGCGTTAAATTCGCTTCGTTAAAGTCCTTAATCGATCCTTAGCGGTCCGAATCTGCTCTAGGTTCTACAGCTTAAAGGTCTTCAGAATACGCTTGGGCGCTTCGTTCCATTAGGTTACTCCATCAAGAATAACTTTAACCCGGGTTTTCATAAAGGGGCTGTCGGTCCAGTAAGGTAACTCGGCGATCATCTCAAAGTTTTCAAGCTTCTACTTCGTAAATAATCTGTTAACCTTTTTAAGCTAGTCGGTAGCCCCAATTCTTAAAAAGCCAAGATCCGGAAAGATCGATAAATCCGGAAGAATTATAAAAAACGATAGCTTATCCATATTGTTTGTAAGGAAACCGTACTTAAACTGATCAGTAGGTTTAAAGAATATAACGTCCGGTATAGGTACTTCCAGTCCCGTGGATAACTTTAAAAGCTTCTAGATTAGTATAATCTTTCGTCCTTTCGGTATGTTAACAACGATTCTAGGGTTCACTTAGGCAATCGTATCCTTAATTAGTTCTAGGGATTTAATCGGATTATTACTATTCTAGGGTTCAGCCTCGCTAGGCTTATTATCGTAAGGGTTCTTTGTTAATCGGTACTGGACGGTTATGTCTAAAGCCAAATTCTAATCTCTTGTAAGGCTAGGGAAGGTCGGTACTGGCAGTAATCCGTATTATATCTGGACCTGAATAGCAATTTTAGAAAGTTTCGATAGGTTTTTGAAAAACCTGCTAAAGCCTATCTCAAACTAATCAATGCCACCAGTCCTTAAATCACTTGGGTTCTAAGATACTGCTCCAACAAGAGTATATCTAGGCATAAGGTAAATAACTGTCCGCGATAATTGTCTTGGGTATACTTTCCTTCTCTTTCGGTTCTAAAAAGCAGGTAACCTCCTCCTTTTACCATCCGTCTAAATAGCCTTATTCTAACCAATGCTGCGTCGCTGGACATCTAACCGCACCTTTTCCAACTTGCCAATCAATACCTTTATTGCCAACCTAAACGCCATAACATTTAAGCTTAACAGAAGAAATAAATCTTAAATAATACCGCCTAACCTCGGACTACCTAATGCATAACCCTAGTAATGCATAAGACTTTTATTAACAACAACAACCACCTCTGCTACCTTTACTCTGCGATATCTTAACAACTCTTTAATTAATTAATTTCGGATAAAAATGATTGATTTAAATCGTAAGCGCAAAATACGGGACGCTGAGAATTTTGTTTCAGAAGGTGATTCTGAAACCTTGGCAAGCGGGGAATTCGAGATAACCCAGTTAACCTTACCGCGCCGCATCTATAGTACCAAATCGCGTTCCGAAGCCCAAAATAACGCGCGCAAGCTTTCGGGTCAGGAAAACAGAAACTAGTTAACTGGATATTGCTTAAAGAAGTATGCGGTCGCGCCTCGACGAAAAAACAGGTCCGTTAAATAGCCGAAACCTTGCTAAGCCCGAAAGAAACCATCGAGAAATACTGGGTTAATCGCTTTATCGAACGCCACGATAAAATATATACGAAAAAAGGACGAATTACGCCTCGGGAACGCCTCGAAGCACGCGATCGTAACGAAATCGACGAATTCTTCCCCCTACTAGCCCAAATCCGAGCCAAATATAATATTCAGCTTACGAACGAATACAATATGGATAAAACGAGCGTTTAAAAAGGGGAACAAACCGATAAAACGGTCGTAGAAAGCTCAGAAATAACCTGTACGAGGCTTAAAAAATCGAAAGTAATGTTATAGGTCTTCATCATCGAATATATCGGCTTCACATATAGGAAAAATACGGCCGCATACATCTTCAGTAGCCTTAACGTATAAAAGTAGTGGTTTTCTAACGATGTCGAAAAAGCTGAATATATATTAACTTCGAAAAAGTAAATTAATAACGCTATTACGTTAAAATAACTAAAGTCCGTTTTTCTTTCCGAAACTAAGCCGCGTTTTTATTATAAATAGCAGTTACTTATTCTAAATAGCTATATTACTACCGTATTTTCTACTTTTATATAAAAATATATAAAGAACAAGGTTATTTTTGTATATCTGCTATCCTATTCGAATGCTAGCCTTTAGCCATTCGACATTTCCATCTTTTCCGTTCTTAAAAAGGAATATCGCAAAGCGTTACGCGAGGCCGGCGGAATCCTCGCGATTACCTTTTAATATAAGCGCCGCATGCTAAAAGCATATCGTAAGGCCGCAAAAATCGTCTTTACCGATAAAATTATCAAAGCCGGATGGCGTTATGCCGGTATACTTCCTCTTAAGCCCGAAGCAGTATTAAAAAACCTCTAGATAATACTCCAGCCGGCCCTTAAGCCGAAAATACCACCGGAAAAGATGATTACACCTTATAACGAAGTCGTCCATATTCCTTATAAGGCTAAGAAATTACGGAAAAGCATACGAGCGGCCGTACGCAACTATGCGAAGGCATCTCGCGATATACGGAGTATAGTAACTAAAGCGGGCAAAGGGCTTAACGATCTTAATACTGAAAATATTACGCTCCGTTACGGAAATCGCAATCTGCGAGCGAAACTCGAAAAATACGAACGTCCTAAACGTCAAACTATTGCTAAGCAACCTAATAAGATTTTTGCAAATTTAGCAAATATCAAAACGGCAAAGGACAAAGCTACTAAGCCTTTGAAGCCTATGGAAGCTGGCGATCAGGTTACAATTAATAGTTATATTAAAAAGCAGCCTGCTAAAAAACAGCAGCGTAATTCTAAATAACCTAACTAGCTTTATTATATTAAGAAAAACGTTATTACGTTGTTAAACGACTTATAAATATATAGGTTACTGTTAATTTGTATGTGTTTGCCTATGCATTGCTAGGGTCATGCATTAGGTGGGGTCCGAGGTTAATAATAACCAGATTAGATACTGCCCGATTAGCGCCAGGGAGGTCCAGAATATGTCTTATAGCATTTCGCTTCTAATTCCTGCATCGTATTAGAGAACGCTATTCCCTTTTCGATACTCTCCTTTCGCATACAAAATGAATGGTTTTATAGCCCTATTCCTTTTTCTGCCTATATTCGCTCTCTTATCCATATCGTCAATCTTGTTATCGCTGCACTTATTCTGATTAATACAAATCCTAATAGCTACGTCGCTAGCGACGTAGTCTTAGCTTTTTTAGCTCTTTTTAATCAAATTTCATAATCTGTCTTGCTACGTAATCTTCCTATCAATGCGTATAATATCCTAAATTGCGCAATTAATCTAAAACTTGGGTAATCAATCCATGCTTTAAAACTGGCTGCCTATACGCGCTCGTACTCCTTCGCCGTCGTCCGAATAAAGCTGTTCTTATAATAAGGCCTCAATTTAGCAGTTATTTCTTATTAATCGTACAAGAGGTTACGTAATTGTCATTATTACGGACGTTAATTGTATGCCGCTCAAGTTATCGTAGTTATAACCATGGTCGTAGTCGTATTATAATACCTCTAATTAGAACCTTGTCTTTTCCGTTCCTTCCGACTTATTAATCGGAAATCGAAAGTTCGATTCTCTCCTTAGCAGCTACTTAATTTGGGAACGGGAAGACTCAGTTTTGATTAGAGCATTTTTGGGTACGGTGTCACAATTGAATAGCCGAGTATAACGGTATTAAAGGCAAAACAAAACTATATTCTTGGTATTGAACCAGATTTTAGAATAGTTATAAGTGCGAGAGGTCAAGATAATCAATATGTCTCCGGGGTTGCGCCCGGCGAAAAGTGCTCCTAGAAATATATATGTGGGGATAACTAATTGATCAGCCAAGCTATGCTCCCCTGGCCCGGCACCCTGCACCATTTCAGTGTCCCGCGAGCTTGTGTGGGGCGTTAGCGTAATTCAGGTCGAAGTTAAAGTTTATATCGTCAGTACTATTCTAGCTCTTTTTTTGGGATTGAATTTGCTACAGGTTATAGATACCGATTTTTTTGTGAAATTGTTTATGATTCTGCTAAGATTAACGCGGTTTTTGTTAGCGAAGGCGGCTTAACTAATTTATTTAAAGTAAAAATTTTTGACCTAGTTTTTGAATAAGTGGTCGATGACGACTTAGGTATAAAGGGAGTTAATATCGTCCTTTTGAGCTATTTTTTCGTTAAGAGTAACCTTTTTTTTTTCGAGAGTGGAGGCCTGATTCGTAATTATATTAAACGAATTAAAAGGTCGTAAGGGATCCTTGTTTTCCTTAGCGATAGCGTTGTTCTGGATTCCAGCTTGAAAGTTCTAGTTAGCAATAACGGTTATGCCCGCCGGCTTAACAGATTCGCCGTTATCTCGATTATTAAGATTATCTTCGTCCTATTTATCGTTATTGTTATCGCTAGACTAATTATCGTTAGCTGCTATAAATAGATAGCCGTTTATGAATATAAGTGTGTTAAGACGACCAGTTTGTTCGTTCTTTTTATTATTGGAGGACTAGAAATTCGACACAGTATTAAAGGCGGTTTTTTTGTTTGTTATTACGGGATTATGGTTTGCCTGACCACTTTTAAGTAGTAAACTATACGGGATTTTTGTTAGGGGTAACTAAATTACGCAAGAGGTTGTAAACGACCAAAGATTTGAAAGTAAATTGTTGAGAATCGGCGGTAAGAAAAGAATAAGAAATAAAAATAAAAGAAGCAGTGGAAATTTTAGGAAAACATTGCCCTTATATAGTTAGGAGATATCTGATGTCGACGATATGCAACTTTTTAATAACGTAAAAGATTTTGAAAAGGATGCGAACAGTTATATAATTTATAAAAAGTACAACGTAAAATTGGTTAAAAAAAAGGAGGGAAGAAAAAAATGCTTAAGTCCGCAAAATATATAAAAATATTGTTTGCAAAATTAATAAACGACTAAAACTGGCTAACTACTTAATAATTTTAACAGAATATATAAGAAAAATGTAACTAACATTAATAATTATTTTTTTAGCCTAAAGTTTAAGCAGTATAATGCTGTAAACGCTTTGGTTAACGCTAACCTACCTTACGAAATATACATAAAAACGCTCTTAAAGTACCCGTAACGTAGCAAATTCTCCTGATTAGGAAAGCATTATATGAACTAACGGATTTATTTCTGCTATAGCAGAAAGATTTTACTAAAATATTTACAAAATTGGAATTTCGTCCCGTTTTTACGAACCTTGTTATTTTACTCCTTAAGAGGTATTTATCTTTTTCTTTGTAGAAGATATTATTATAGCATATCACAAGAAAGATTAGGACCTCGTCAATTGTCAGCTAGCAGGGGTGCGCTAGCACCCATATCCGATAAGATTCCCTCTGATCGGAGCATATATGTTCCGTGGCTAAACTACTTTAAAGATCAGGACGCGTTGCTAGAATGCACGCAACTAGCCAATCAATTGATTTAACAGATACGGAAACGGTATACCTTTATAAGGGGTAAGAATTATAGTGGTTTTTCGGTATCGAAATAATTAAAAACAAGCTAAGAAAAAAATCTAGCTTTTTTAATCCGAGTTTATAAATAAGCTTGCTAATTTAATCTTAAAAGAATTTGAATAATTTCCTAAATACGCCAATAACGAATGTTAAATTATTGCCGAATTTGAATCTAACCTATTTAGGTTCCGTTAACAAATACTAAACAAAATCGGTTCCATTTTATACATAACAGTTAATACGCGACCTGATATAACTTTTATAGTATCCCGATTTGCCCAATTTAACCTAAACCTTAGCAACGTATATTATAAAGCTGCCGATCGAATCATATTATACCTAATCGAGACTAAAACGCTAACATCACAGTTCGGGTATAAGGATTCGTTAAATATTTAAAGCGATATCTTTTCTGTAAATATAACGATCGATCGAAAAAATATTTAAGTTTACGTTATAAAGCTAGTTATGTGAAAAAGTAATAAGATGACGAACGAATAACGTACTACACAAGCTCACCGGATGCACAAGCTCACCGGATGATTCTTGGCACCTCGCAACAACAAATTCAAATAACTTAACAATAACACATCGCATTAATTCAAATCAATCGGATTCTTTTTCGCTAGACGTATCTACAACTTTATCACAAGTACGCGCATTATGCCCGGGTTTGCCGCAAACGCCATACTTCCGTTCCTTGGTTTTAACCTTTTTACGACGACCCTTTCTAGCTGCTGTTAGTTGCATTTTTTTACCACCCTTTTCTTTTTGGGCTAAAAGAGCTTGTCCCTTTTGTATAATAAGTATTTTTCCTTTTTAAAGACGTTTGTTTTTGGTCTTACGACGTTTGCTTAAAATGTAATTCGTTTTACGTAATTGAACGTTTTTTTTTCCGAAAAAGTATAACTTCGTACAAAAGTAATAAGTTACTTTTTGTTAATAAACCAGCCGATTTAATAACTTTTAACGAACTATTTTGATATTTAATTTTTTTTTGTAAATAACGTTTTTGTTTTGTTACTTTCTTAATATTCTTAAGGGTTTTCGCGGGCAGGGAACGAATGGAACCGGCAGAGGTTAACGGGGAGACGGTCGGCGTAGGTATAATTAAAGGAATTTCCAATTCGGAAGGAATGTTGTTAGGATTAAATGGAACAAAACCAACTTTTGTAAATCCAGATTTAATATTATTGAACGTTATGGCAGCTTGGAACGCGTCGTAAAAGCCGGCGAGGAAATTTTCTTTGGTAATATGAGTATGATGGCGTCGTATTAGGTTTTCGATATACTACGAATAAACGCGTTTCAAAATAAAAAAACAAGATACATTAAAAGGTTAAAACCGATACGAAAAATACGCGGGTATACAAAACGTAATAATGTTGTTATTGGCGCAGTACTTTTCGAATTCCATCGAATAGTGGCTTTCGTGGCCGTCGAGAATAAGGAAACGTTTCGAACCTTTCGTACACGTCCGAATATGCTTGTCAAAATGCTAAATTTATTCGAAACCTAATTTATTTGTTATTTAGCTATTATTACTTAATGTAATTTTTTAATCGGCTACTGGCGGTAGGTTATCGCGGTATTAGGACCCAAAATGATTTTTTCCCGCTATAATAACGAATAACGGTATAGCTTAACCTTGGGAATTAGTAACCTGGATAATTGTAATTTATTTTTTATTACCTTATTGCGCTTATTTAGGTTTTTTACGTTTTTCGGCATTAGTAATTACTATACCCGTTACTATGAAAAGCCTTATCAAAAATCCAATTTCGTCGAAATTGTAAATATCCTTTTCTGCGATACCGTACTTTGCGATTGTAGCCCGAATAAGTTCGAACTATTTGCGAAATGTTTTTGGATTTTCGGATAAGATCCGTTAATAATCGATCTTCCGATTTAAACGCGTTTAAAGTTTTTTCTGCCGTTTAACAAAGTTCGACGCCCAGTTAATTCCAACGCGTTCTGTAGCGCGTTGGGTAAATAATAAATTGGCCATATCTTTAACGTATTAAAGCCGGACAGGAAACGCTTACGTATTTAGGTTAAGGATTCGGTCGATAATCGATTCTTTTTCGGTTGGCTTTAATTTTCGCGAATTAAGGATAATGTCGGTTCGGGAAGGTTTACCGCAATATCGTTTATATATAGTAAAATAGGCCATTTCATATATGGAATTAAGTGTCGCATAACTAAATTTCGGATTTCTTTTTTTAGCTTAAATTGCTACGTTTATTCTGACTTCTTTTATAAGTCGTTTTATGTTGTTGGTGTTAAGATATGCGCAATTAAAGTTGGGTAATTGGAATATGCTAGGAACTATCCGGTAAGCTTGTACATCCGGTGAGCTTATGTGGTACGTTAAGCAAAATATAATAATTACTTTTATAACAAAAGCGGAATTATAATTTTTTTACGCAAGTTACAAAAAAAATTTATTTAACTTTCGGTTAATTAAACAGTTAAAAATTACTTTAAATACTAACCCGTTAAATATATAATACGATAATTAACAGATTATACGGCTTATTAACGTTAACATCGCCCTATTATAAACAAAGCTGCGGTATATAAATATATATAACTATTAATTACAAAAAGCCGCAAAAAAGGACATTATTAAAATGGACTATATGCTTACGGGCGATATATTAACTAATGGGCTAACTAAAACTCTAATACGCGAACCTTTTAAGTATTTCAAAAAACACAGTTAGAATTAATAGATATTACGGAAACCTTCGATCGGCGGAGAAACAACCTGCAAATAATTTCAAAGAAGGAACTGGCTGATTGGGAGGATATAATCGCTGGAAGAAAGGTAAAATGGAAAGCTGTGGCTTTAGGAAGTAAAGTAGTGTAATAATTAACGCCGTGATTACGTTAAGGCGTTAAAGGGGTATGTCAGCTAGCAAGAGGTGCGCTAGCACCCCACATATAGGAAGGCTCCCTCTGATCGGAACATATAGGTTCCGTAACTAAACTCCATAAAGAGAGGAATACGCGTTTTAGAGCGCCTACAGCTAGTTATCCAATACAACACAACTGATGTCCCCTATATCTGACAATAAACGGCTACGCTTGACTTATCGCCGTTGACTTCTAGTGAACATAAGTACTAGCAGTAATTGCGGTTGTTTCTCGTCCTCGATGGTGCTATTCATAAACTACTGAAATTAGGCTACTTCCGTCGCTATGATGGCGACTGCACTCCATAGTGCAGTTATTCGCAACAGCTCCTATGCCGGTCTGGTGGGCTACTTCCAAACGCTCTTACTTACACTGGACTGGAAGACTATCTTCGACCACCTTATTGAGAGCACCAGCTCCGGCGCCATCGATAAGGAGGCCCTCGGTGTCTGGGTATTCGTCTGTCAGAATGCTGACGCCACAGTAGCCGCTATGGCGCAGAACGTGTCAGCGACCGGCCGCCACAACGCCATCAAGCAGTTTGGCAGGCAGCTACGCACTGA
This sequence comes from Monosporascus sp. mg162, assembly GCA_004155945.1. Classification (NCBI taxonomy): domain Eukaryota; kingdom Fungi; phylum Ascomycota; class Sordariomycetes; order Xylariales; genus Monosporascus; species Monosporascus sp. mg162. The sequence goes on from QJNY01001285.1 coordinate 32,689, forward strand.
GGCCGGCTTTCCCGCCGTCCGGGACGCGATCGGAGGGGTGGAGGGGACCCTGGCGCTCATGTCTCAGATGTCCGTCAACGAGGTCGATCACATGTGCAAAACCATGCGCAGGTCTAGCACGGCGAGGGCCGCGGTCAAGCTGCGCCAAGAGTATATGTCTACGCTCTACCACGCCCTGCGAGGGGCACCCGGCGCTCCCAGGAACCCCGATACGCGCCCGCTGGACCACTCGTACAAGAAAATAACGCCCGCCTGCAATGCGGAGATAGCGCTGCGGGGTGTAGACTTTCTCCACTGTATCCCGGGCGAATTTCGATACCAGGCTCACACTGCCGCATACGAGGCGCATGCGTTGGCGGCCATGTTTCCGACCGAAGGCGAAGGACAGCCCGTCAGTGCATTTACGCACCTAATGGAACGTAGCCGATCGTTCAACATGCTGGTCCTCCAGCGCGTGCTTCGGGACAGGATGGTGTTGACCAGGGAGGAAGGCGAGTCTATAATCAGGATGGCAAAGCGGCTGTTGAGGAAGGCCTCCCGTAAGAATGCGAAAGATGACATGACTGAACAGGCTATGCGCCTCGTGGTGGACTGCGTACGGAAACACCCTGTCCTCGCGGATTGCATTGAAATCACCGGGAGGAACGACCTGGTCTCTTCCGCAATCAAGATTTGGAGGAGTGCTCAACAACCTGACACGATGGATCGGTTGGAGGAATCACTCGTAGCATTGGTTGCCTTGACCCCTGGATACAAGCTGGATAAGATCGGATTTATCGTTAGTTGGGTCGAGCCTGTCCAGTCCCAGTTGCGTTTCCGCCTCATGCACCTCTTATTGATGCACGCACGGCACTTTCAAGTCGATATTGAATCACGGAGTCCCAAAAACGATGAGAGGCTTAGGCAGATGGAGCCGTGGGATCCGAAACCGTTCTTCGTCTTACCAGCCGAGCAAGGTTTGAAGCTGGTTGAGTACTTAATGAAGCTCCGACCTGACGGGAATTTCGTCAAAGGTGACCCGGACACAGTTCTGGAGCAGCTGAGAATCAATATTTTCGGTCCTCCCAAGCGTGGCGCAGAATGGTATGAGAAGACCAGAAACTCTATTGCCGAGTTGAAAAAGGGCGCCGCTTCGGCCCGCGAGTGGCAGGATCGAGCGAACATGGCAAGCTCAGCATTGTCTCTATGTATTGAGATGGAATCACTCGATCTCTACACTGATGTAGTCCTCTGGGCGCGCCGCTTTCGTCGTGATGCGCAACTGGTCCAACGTTTCTATTCTACGGCAGCTTTTAACTCTAGTGCGACCCTTGATCTACTCAGTGGCATTCCACTGAAATTGTCGAAACAAGCACCAAGAGAGCTTCTCGTTCCCATTGACGAAGTGCGTGACAACGTCCTGAAAGCCAACAAGATCATGTTGCTACTCTTGGAGACTGCGTCTGGGGCACTGTGTGAGCCCTCGTTCAGGAGGTGGGACTGGAACTCGGTGCTAGATCTACCTCAGAAAACGACCCAGAGGCGGTTGGATCGAGCGCATGAGATCCAAGGGATCTACAACTTCGATGAAGAGACGCTCTCCAAAAATATCTGGAATCCGACCATTGACTTGTTGATAGCATTCGAGAAGTTCGGTCTCAAAAGCGGGCACGAGCAACTCCAGCTTCAGCAACTTTCAGGGCCGCTCGCGCCATTATCAGCTGTCCTAGAGAGGCCACAGCCTGCCACCTACGCATTCCTGAACGAGCTAGCCCAGAAACGCGATGAGCTCTGGAGGGATTTCCGGCTGAAGGACCACCCTGCTGTAGTGACTCTCGGCAGTCCGTGGCCACAGGGGTTACCCGTTCAGTTTCTATGCCCGGAAACCGATTGGGATCACGTGCCTTATGTGCAGTCTCGTTCTGAAAAGGTTGTGTTCATTGATGGATCCATAGCCTTGCAGCCGCCCCCTGAGGATGAAGAGCTGCGCGAGGCGATCGGCCCTTTCGTTGATGGGTATATGTTCGCTCTTCAGGTCTATATCAAAAGCAGCATATCCGATGACGATCGGGATTCACGGATTAGACGCGCCTGGGAGCACGCTGTCACAAACCTTCCCGACGGAGCAATGTCAGAGGAAGAAGTCCCTCGGTTCTGGCGGAGCATATTCGAACATGTTCTCGGGCGATTGAAGTTACCATTCCCTAGTGGGTTGGCACCTGTACGCGCCTCGCCATTTCCAGAGCTTCCTCGAGGCACGGATGAAGGTCCTTCAGAGTGGAATCCCGAACCGGATTACAAAACTTATCAAGAACCATCCAAAGAGCTCCCCCAAACTTGCCTTAGCTCGATGCTCGGCCAAGACTTCAATGTAGATAGCTGGTTACTTACGAAGAATTCGTCCACTTTCAGTCGCTCCGCGTTACGGACCATTGGGTACACTAGGCCACATATCTTGAATACGATATACCATTACCCTGGCTCCCCCCCAGATTCTGTCGTGGCAGCGGCGCTCGCATACACGAACACGAAATATGGTTCTGATACCTCGTTCCTCCTACATCCATTCCCATCCCGCTCCGATATCCGGTACCCCGCATTTTACCTTGATCAAGAGTTTCTCGACCTTGTGTCGAAAGATACGGATTGGAGCAGGGTTGTGGGAATGTGCCAAGACGCTCCAATTCCCATCTTGGTTCGATTAGCGGAGTCTCTGATCGCACGCCTGCTGAAGGATCCGTCAGGGGCCTTCGAAGTACGCGCTGTAGCAATGCAAATAATCCAGTTTATCTCTCGAAGTGACCGCCCCGCGGCTGCCTGTGGCCTTATTCAGCAAGTCATTCTGGACCAGCCGGCGGATAGCTCCTGGCACCGCCACTTGCTGAACATCGGTTTCCTTCAGCGACTACCTGCCAGGGATGCTCGAGAATTTTTCACTGGCCTATCGTCGCAGATCCAACAAAGACTCGCCCAGTGGTCCAGACCGCGGGAAGATCAAGATAGCCAAGCGACTCTCGAGCACTCTAAACGGGAAACCTCTGACCGAAATTATGTCAAAGTAACAACGGTTAAAATGATAGCACAGATACTGCACGACGCTACCTATATCGACCAATCTTCCATATGCGATATCCTCGTCGGTCTCCTAACTACGGTCAAGCAAGTCGACATTCAAATAACGGCCATAGACAGCCTCATAAGCATGCTAGGGACCGGATCACAGAAAAATGAAGGGGTTCAAGCCTTAGTTCTCGATGCCATCGAGCATCATGTAGTCCATAGAGCAGCAGCACTCGACGAGAAGCAACCAATGTCGAGCGAGGATTGGCGCAACGCGGAAAGCAGTAAAAAGCTGCCAAAGGTCTATGATGACGGTAGTTTCTCGACGTATCCCCCTATACTGGATCTCCTCGTCAAGGCCACAGGCCACTGGAAAGAAGACACCCCGTTGCGCCACGAATGGGTTTCGCGGGTGTTAGTACCTGTAGCAGAGCAGTCAGCTGCGAACAACTACCGATGGACCAAAATGTTCGTTGCGCGACACGGCCTCGACATCGATGTCGATTCCCTGCCTAGACTACCCGTGAGGCCAGCGTTGCTGCTACAGCTTTTCACTACCGAGCTCGAATTCTTCACGCGGGCGAACTTCGAAACTCTAAAAGGCTATGTAAGAATTCATCTGCAGGCACCAGACAACATGCGCCTCGCAGAAGAGCTCGTAACAGACAAGCAGAGGCCGGACTTGAAGGGTTCAAACGAGGCCAAGCATTGGTTAGGCCAATGGCCGCTCTTCGGCGTGTTCACCAAGGGCCTCAACCAGATTATCCATCAGCTTAAGAAGCCGCCGCCAAACATAGCCTCAGACTCCAGACCTTCTCCCCAAGAACTGGGAGCGTTCGTCCTCGAGGTCGCGGAGCGCATACTCCAACAATCCCGAATAGACCATTTTAATAGCCTGATCGGCGCCCTCGGGTCTAGGCTCGACTCTAAATCCACATGGATCGCCAACTGCCTTCCTCTCCTAGAAGAATTCATCGTCCGCATCGACACCCTACGCACCGACGAGTGGCAGAGAGATCCAGATAGGAAGCCCGCAAAACTGCCAGAGACGCTGCCCATCAAGGCCCGCATCCTAGGTCAAAAGCACAAGCCGGATCACACCGAGGAGCCGTCGGATGCTGCGCTTGACGCGTTTGCAGCTGACGTTGCGAAACTAGTTGACGAGTTCATCGACACTGACATGCTCTACCACGAGCGATGGCCGGGTCTCAAGTCTTCCATCATGGGCACCTTTGAGAGCCGACACTACGTCCGCGCGGCTCTTGCGCTCGCAGCGTCGGTGCCGGTGGACCAGATGAGGCTGAGTCTCGCGAAAATGCTCAGGCTCGAATTGGCGGATGACATGTTGCGGTGTGCTTCTGGCCGTCAAGACTCTAAAATTGTCAAACAAGCTAGGACACTCCTGCGAGGGTGGGTGCGGAGCCCCATTGAGCGGCTGAGATCGAGAGGCACTGCGACCGCCAACGTTCTGAGAGAAAATTCGAAGCAGGAAAGGACTGGTGCCTGGTTCGGTATTCATGGATTGGACGAGGAGAAATTATGATCTGAGATTGAGGTTGCCGTATTGGCGTTACGGCTACGAGAGGTGAATGTCCGATATATTTTCAATCAGTATAATGACAGTAACGAATGATGTTACTGCAGAACCATAACTATCACGAGCCGTACACTCCACTGATTTTGCTAACTAGGAACACACATTGCTGTTATAGAAAGGAAATTCGTTCTTGGCGCCGAGCATGAACATCTTGTAGCACGGAGTTGACGGGCATATAACAATGACAGTCTGGATCCATCATAAGGCTCCCCGTTAGGGCATAAAGCTTTTGCAGAGATTACCAAGTAATTCTGTCCTTAAGATCTGCTAATACTAGACAATATGAGGTTATGTTCTATATGACTACCGTACGGGACTGTAACCTGAACCGAGAATAGCAACTTAGCGCTGCCTTATACCCGCTTATTCATCTCTGCTACTGCTATACTGTTAGAATAGGGGTAAATACGCCCCACAACAGCCGTATAAGTATGGGTGTATAATCCCGGAATGCTCATTTCTGCACACTTAACATGGAATCCAAGGGGTATTCAGCCTATCTCTAACGCTAACGTCTTCGTACCACACAGTGTCTCTTTTCAGCCATCAGATGAGCGTCCTCGACCCTCTCAAGCAGGGTCTTGATGGCATACAAAACGGATGCTGATACAGGTCCCAAAGGGCATGCGTGGAAGAGTCTGGAACATGGCAAATCACGCGAAATCCGATATGCCAGTGGCCCATGCGCTTCTCCTGAGCGAACATAACAGAAATCCGGGCATGATACCATCGCCGAAAGGGGTTGAGTGCCGACCGGCCAGGGCACAAGCCCTGATCAACTACGTAGACCGCTAAAGTCATACGACATGGGGTACACCATTTTCGGGCCCTATTTGAAGGAGGCGGGATGTCTTGGGGAGACCTCGGATGCATACCAGCCCCCTGATGCTGGCGAGGTCGTCTAATACGACGTCCGCGAAACCTGATGCGAGTTGCATGTGGTATCACGATGCCTGTCTCTCGAGTATCTTCGAGGCGCACTTGCAGGGACCATAATATGCCGTAAGAACATATCATGGTGCGTAGATGCAAAGGTCCAAAAGTTATACAAACGCGCTTAGGCAGCCTGGCCTGCTTTACCATGATATCGTATATACGGGCAATGACCCCATAAGAGCCACACGGAATTCACGGTCCTTGATTCGGAGGATGCTATATTAATCGCACATACCATAGATTTCCCAAGGGGATAGGGTGCTTTGAATTGGCTCCCATTATTTTTGACTGGTATCGGTTGAAGAAACTTACTGACACCTCGCCTTTGGTAAAACTGAACGCCTTCCTCTCTGCAGGTATCTCAAAATCTAGGGAGTCCCTCGTAAGCCTTTGAACGCCATACCTAGTCTGAATAATATGTAGAAAGTATCCATCTATGTGCACACTGATGTCCACCTGCAGAGCCTCATTAGGAGCTCAAGGTCATCTCATGGGCGAACTCGGCCAATGAGAAGGCTGGGATAAGCTGGGGCAACCCCCTTGAAGCCATGAGTTCGGCCGGATGAAGCATTTTCGAGTTCATGTCGAATTATGACCTCATGCCAGGAACAGCGGGGGGTGGGATAGGAGTCTGCTTGACCTTAGTAGCTGAGGATTGTGTCGCAGTATCCTTCTTGTCCTTCTTATCCTTGCTCTTTGAAGCGGGTGCTGCCTTAGACGGGGTGCTTGTAGATGAAGCAGATGCATCGGACGCCATTCGGGAGAAGGGGGGCGGTACTATGGGCGTCTCCTTGACACTGGCTGGCTTTGAGGGTTTTGAGCTGGTGGTTTTTAACTTAGAATTACCTGACGCTGTAGTAAAAGCAACCTCAGTCATAGCAGCCGCGGATGCCCGTTTACTTGACTTGTGCCTCTTGGAAGACTGCTCAGAAGGTATCGCCTCCTTGGCCGGAGACTTCCGCTTCAACTTTGAATCGGCACGGGGCGCCGTGGGCATCCTTGAGGGGATTGAAGATATAGGCACTGATGATGCAGGGACATCGGCCATCTCTTCATCGGAATTACCGTCGGATCCGCTCTCTGAATCCGAAGTCGAAGACTCGGAGTCTTCCTGGGCAACAGCTTGTTTAGCAGCTTTCTGTGGCTGATTAACTACCGGCGTAGGCTTATTTGGCGGAGGAGCCGGGACGCCAATGGGGAAAAATCGCGCTTTAAGACCTTGTGGTTGCTCTCGAACAGCCCTGGATGGAGGAGCATATTGCTCTGACGCGGTGGGGCTGATGGTGCCGTCGGGGCCGAATTTAGCCATTCTCCGGAGATGGACTGTAGAGTCGATGCCACGATTCACTGGTTTGTCAGTTGTGATTGTATGAGCCGTCGAAGGGACAGAACTTACGGGTGTTGTACTTATCCCCCCCTTTAGACGGGATTAAGAGCTGAATCTGGGTGTTCGTAGCATGCGCCTCAAGGTCTAATCCGTAGCTGTCACCTTGGTGGTTTAGTATGGGACCGCCTGCTGTGGCCTTTGCGAGATCGATTTCCATCTCCTTCAAGACAGTGATAGGGAGGGAAGCAGGCGCGGTGAAGTACCAGACTTGTTTGCCCTCTAGATTAGTCTTGTTGAAGAAATCGGCAACCTCTTTTCCAGGGTTATCAGAGGAAGCTTTGCGCAGCGTGAAATCTGCGTTGTTTAACCAATTCGGACGTGACCTAGAAATAACACAGATTAGTTAGGTACGATATACTGCAGAAGGTGGGCTACCCACAGCTGAGAGCTTGAACCTGCTTCGGCATTGCCATTGACCCTAGCAACAGCCGTACTGTTGCCGCTCACATCTTTATCACCTTCCTCCTCGGAATCAGATTTGCTCTCACCCTCGCCCTCCGAAGATTCACTACTGTCGCTCTCGTCTCTATTTGCGCCTTGCGTCTTCGCTATCACTTGATTCTGAGCGGCGACCTTGGCACCTGCTTGCGCATTATTATCTTCGCTTTCACTTGAGCTGTCTTCGCTCCCGGACTCGCTCCCGGACTCGCTCTCGGATTCGCTCTCTGATTTGTTCGCGTGGGGTAGATTCTTTGCGCCATTGGGTTTTGCAGCCGTCTCGTTACCAGCAGCAGTGCTGGGGCTTGTCTCTGACTCGGACTCTGATTCTGATCCTGACTCTGATTCGGATTCGGACGCTGGTTCAGGCTTGACAGCAGGATCGACAGGTTTCTGTTCTCGTTGTGTTTGTGGCTTCGTCCCGTTGACTTTCGCTTCGGAGCCATTCTTTTTGCTCGCTAATTTGGCATCCAACTTCTTACGAGCAGCGTCAAGATCATCGTCATCGTCGCTATCGCTGCCACTGCTGCTGGTCCCATCTGAGGCCTCGTCGCTACTTGTGTCCTCGGTGAAATCATTTTTGACGGCATCTTGTTCACGCTCACGCGCATGAGTGCCCTTGGATGAAGCGGCAGCCTTCTTGTCCCGGACGGACGAGGCCATCTTGTCGAGCGAACCTATTTTCACGCGCGGAGCCATGACAGGGAGAAATGGAGATAGGAAATTGGGGGGGTTTAAGCGGGCGAGAAGATGGCGGCGGCAGCAGCAATTGGGGTACGAGGTAGAGTTCCGCTTGAAGAATGAACGAACGTGAAGCGTGAACGCGCCGGTTTAGAATTCAACGAGAAAAATAAAATTTGGTAGGGGCCTTTACATAAGTGGGTCCATGCTGTAGCTCTGGTGGGGGCGGGTCGATGCGCTCAAGTAGTAGGTACTCTTGATTGCAGCCACATGCGTTGGAGGAACAGAGAACTAGGTGCCTATCTCACCGCTAATAAGCCTCCCCAGAGAGTAGACAGGTAAGAATGGGCTGTACATAGTACAATACATGAAAAGCTCTTCGTCAAGTAAAAGCAGGAACCACATTCAACTGCTTAAAAGATTATCGCAGGTGCAATTCGAGAATGAAATTTCGACAAGATGCCAGCCAGCATAGAAAATAGAAAGCACCTGTTGCTCATGTTCAAGTAAAATATTGAATACTACCATCTATATCTTGGTAGTGTTGGTATATCAAACAGAATGACTAGTAGTAAACGCAGAAAGCTTGATATTACACAATCACCCCAACGTGAGTTTCCAATTGCTTTGAGTCTTTTGACCATCGAAGGTTTTCTTTATTAATAAGTTGGCAGCTCCAACAATGAGTGCTTTTGCTTTGCGCAAAAGACTCCTCAGTGCACAAACCACCAGCAACCCCACCGCCTCAAACATCACTGCTGAACAGCCTGTCAAAGGTGACGCTGCATTACCGACACCAAGCACCGAGAGCCAAACCTGGGACAAAGCAAGGCCCAGGAGATCAAAGAGGACTCGCCTCGCTCGTGCCCCATCAACTCAGGAAGATCATCCAGAGGCAGACTCAAAGGAGCTCTCACAAGCAGCTCCGGTCCCCGGAAAGGCCATCCCACCAGACACAGCACCTTCTCTCCCTGCCGAGTCGTCGCCTGCCGTAGGCCATTATGAAACTCCAATTGAGCCGCCGCCCGTTCTTTTTTCAAATTTTAAACCTTCCAAAAGCAATTTCCAGAAAAGGAAGGATGGCAAGCTTCGCCTGAAACTGGTTGATGGAGAGGTTCGTCTGCTCGTGTTCGCAATGGGATCAAGCTTACCATGATAGCTAGCGCTTGGTGGTCCTCGGAAGTTATGGCATTTCTGTGAGTTCCGGCGAGATAACAATCAACGGCGCGACACTAGGAGAATCGACGAAGATACATTGGGTTGCTGCCCCTTTTTGCCATGCACTACCAGTCATTCGGTGTCCCGAAGCAGCGACCTTGGACCTTCATCTCCATCCAGGTGCTTCAACCCTGAGGGACCTAGGAAAGCTCTCGCCCTACTTTCGCCGACTATGGAATGAGACTCCTGAATCGGACTCAACGTTCAGAATTGTAAGTGTGCCATGACGCTATGCTGGTTATCATTATCAGGAGGCTAATTCCACCATAGCTCTACACTTCAGCGGATGGACCGAAGCGAGCATTGCTACAAGATCTTATCTCTCCCGCCGAGTGGAATAAAGAGATAGCGAGACTGGTTAGCAAGTCGGCTTCTAGACCTGTATCCGTCATGGTCACCGGGCCAAAATCCGCTGGAAAGTCAACTTTCGGCAAATTATTAGCCAACAGACTCGTCACTCAATTGCCAACTGGTGCCAAGAACAAGAAGATACCTGACGTGGCCGTCTTAGACCTCGACCCAGGGCAACCAGAGTATGGCGTACCTGGCCAGATCTCCCTTGCCCGTCTTAACGAACCCGTGTTGCAGCCGTCGTTCTGCCGTCCCTTGCCCGGCGACGGTTTTGAGTTAATTCGTTCTCACTCATTGGCGTCCATATCACCGGCATCTGATCCTGACCTTTACATCGAGGCGGCGCGTGATCTCGCGACCCATTATCGCAACATTCTGGGCAATTGCTCACTGATCATCAACACACCCGGTTGGATACAAGGCACCGGTTTAGACCTCCTGACATCTCTGATCTCTGATCTGCGTCCTGCGGAGGTCATCTACATGTCGCAAACTGGCCCAGCCGAAGCGGTAGATGCTCTACAGGAAGCTTGTAAAACAGCTACTTTTTCGACACTCCCGTCCCAGACCACGCAGTACACGTCGCGCACTGCCGCACATCTACGTGCCATGCAGACGATGTCATACTTCCATGCGGAAACCGAGGTTGACCAGCCACTGACAAAGTGGAACACAAACCCCTTGACGACCGTGCCCCCGTGGCTGGTGAGTTACGCCGGCGAAAATCGCGGTATTTTTGGTATCATGCTGTACGACTACCAGACCTCGCCGCAGCTACTCGCCGACGCTATTAATGGCACCGTCCTTGCAGCCGTCGAAGTAGAAAACGCACTGGGTTTTCGAGACCTCGTTGACCAGGAGACTGAAGCAAAGGGCGGCGATGACGATATCCACGAGGCGGATACGAAGATGGATGTAGACGATGATATCGATAACGATGAGCAGAAGCGCACAGGAACATCGTCCCTGGATGAACTCCAGAAGCGGCTCACCGTCCCGACGCCGGAGGACCTCCCCCTCATCGGCGCGACGCACGGCACCACGCTCGACCCCAGGTACTCCCAATTCCTCGGGCTCGTGCTCGTGCGCGGCATCGACGTCCGCAATAGAGCTCTGCAGCTCCTAACGCCAATCGCGGCCGAGAGAATCGACAAAATCACCGCCAGGGGCGGCAAGATTGTGCTCATCAGCGGCAGGTTCGATCCGCCCAGTTGGGCGTACACGGAGGACCTGCTCTATCGGCGGGCCACTAACAGCGGCCGCGATATCAACAACACAGACAACGACGAAGGCGAGGGTGATAATAATGATGATGACGACGATGACGAGCCGGTGGAGGTTGTCGGGGACGAGGGGACTGAGGACTCTGCCTCCGAGATCGAGGACGCTGGGTCGGGGGTAGACACAGACGCCACCCCGACACCCTGGATCGAGGTCTTGCGCGGGAACCAAAAACGCGGCGCAGGGTCCAAGGTATGGAGGGTCAGGCGGGATCTGGGGCGTGGGGGGAATGCTGCTGAGTAAGAACCTAGCCGGGTTATGGCTGTGTAACTGCGAAAACCCAGGAGACCTGGCTCAAAGTCCTGCTACCACATCTGGCCGTGTTGCTACATCCGGCTGTATTGCCACCTCCAGACCTCTACTGCACCTAGCTATCTCCGCTTATCTCGCGTATCGGGTCTATACGGTGCTTATGAGCGGGATTATCCGCAAGGAGCAAATGTTACTATATACGATCGCGATCAGTGTGGCTCTCCTTCGGGAGATTCACAATAACTTCGCCTACATTTATAGAGGATCTTACTGGGCCGACCATGTGAGCTGCTAATAATTGGTCTCATGTTCCTCCTGCACAAATAAGAAAACTCGCTTCAAGTCCCTCTATGAACCGCCCGTGGCAGAGAAAGGCGCGTCCCGATCGTGATTCAGCGCTATGTGATTACTAGTCCTAGCGCAAACCCTCTGACCTCAACCCCCAGGTCCCCGAGGCCCATCTTGTCCATTCCGAGGCGGAACTGCTACATGGTCTCGACCTGCGTGAACCACTCGCTGCCGCCACCACGTGATGACCTCGTCGTCGACGATGTCCCGGCCCTGCTCCTGCTCCCGCTCCTGCTTCTGCTCCGGGGAGGGGACCGGCGGGGACCCGGCGAACCGCCGGTATTCGCCTCCGCGCAACCGACCCCGGGCCTTCTCGTCGCTGCTCTACCCATAGACCAGGCCCGGGCTGCGGGTCGCTTTTAATAGCATGAAGGCCACCGAGCGAGTGGTTGCCCGCCGATTTCTCGATCTCGGGGATCTTCTTTAGTGGATCCCCGGACAACTTCATCAGACTTGAACACCATGTGGAAACCTTACCGCGACGAGCTCACGGTTGGTGGCACGCAAGGTGAAGAGAATTGGGGTCTGTGCACATGTGTGTGTAGATGGGTTGGAGGTAACGGATGTGATCATTATATGAGATAGCTCGTCACGCGGTATCCGAGGGATTGGTATTAGTGGCATCAAAAGGATGTTATTCTTCCTGAAGCCTCCTGTGCTGGTGTCGCGAACGACATCTAGGGACTTGAGAGGAGAGAAGGGAATGCGGGGTGTTGCGCGGCTAGTCCTTGGGGTTGCTGTGTGTAGCGTAGAAAAGAAACGCCAACGACGTACGTGGGCGCACACATATCCCATCATGTTTCGGGTGCACATCTCCAGTCAATGCCAAGCTTGCTTCTGACTGAGACACTCGACCCGTGCAGCCAACAGCGCGGGGTTAGCCCTCGATAAGAGGGCATGCAGGCTTCCCCTCAGGCAACCGAGCTTAACGAGCGATACCTTCAAGGTCTGGAAATCGAGCAAGTTTTGAATCACGACCAGAAGATAGAGCTGCATACGCGTCGACATGAACAGTCCTAGACTATAAATAGCAGAACCCCCGCCAACACACATACGATGCGGTAAAGTTGAGAAGGCGGATGCCAGTATTGGCTTATTTATCTCACGCAATTCAACCCAACTGGGCTCTTGCAAGCTCGGAGCTTGACCTTGCCCTGGCTCGATAGAGGACAGGGGGTTCTCACTCCATACCATCATCCCCAGGTAGGGGAGATAGAGGCGAGCCATTAACTGACTATGAAACCGGGAGGCGAATATATCGCATTGACTGATGTAATATTGCATTAATACTCAGTCGTTACTTCTTCGAAGTGCTAGCTCGCCGTCCTCTCATTCAACAACCCCCTTAGGCAGAACGGCAATATAGTCTAAGGGTGCCGTCTCCCTCCCATGCGGCTGCGTCTCAATCCTCACCACGTCGCCCTTCCGGATCTCGACGTCCCTGAACGTGATCCGAGTGGCCGAGTGGCCGTCGATGCCCCTCGTCAGCGTGTACCCGAGGCGGTCCTCGAGATCGCCGGCCCACGCGCCCAGGCTGCGATCGTTGAGGAACAGCTCGTAGCCCGCCTGGCCCTCGTACAGGTCGTAGTAGGCGACGGCGAGGTCGTAGACCCCGGCGGGGAAGTCGAGCGTCGCCCGGACGCTGGCGGCGGTGGAGTTGTCGACGGTCTGCACGATGCGCAGCCCGGACGCGGCCTCGAAGGGCGTCACGGCCGTGACGCGGTAGCCGTCGAGCTCCATGTCCTCGGCCTCGACGCGCCAGGGGTGGTTGCCGACGCGGCCGCGCGCGTCCGGGATCGACGACTTGTTGAAGTAGAACTGGTTGATGGCGTCGCGCCACACGATGGCGTGCCCCGCCTGGTACTCGAGCCGGAACAGCGTCTCCTCGAACCGCTGCCGGTCGACCTTGCCCTCGAGCGCCGCCCACTGCGCCGGGAAGTCGAACGCCGTCTCCGCGCCCGCGTAGTGCGCGTCGTAGAAGTGCTGGATCACCGTGTTCCCGTTCTTGAGCCGCTGCGTGTACGGCACGTGGTGGAACCAGAGAAGGAGCTCGTCGGGCGTCGTCTCGACCTTCTCGTACATCGCTGCGATCTCTGGCGGGTAATGGCCCGCGTTTCCTGTGCCATTCCACACCGTGCGGTCCATGCCGATACTATGCTCGTTGGCACGTGTCCACTGCAACGGTTTCAGTCAGTAGTGGTCTTTTCTAGACAGCTTGGCCAGTATGTAGGAGCCACTAAACATGTTTCAGGGGTTATAGAACCCCCAAGTCTCTGCCGAGGATCTGTGCGCGTGGCGTAGGAGATTGGGGACGAAGAAATATGGCCCAGAGGTGCTTACCATTCCCCAACCATTGCCGTCATGCGAAGCCGGATTGGGCCCGTAATGCGGACCCGTGATGTCCGTCAAGGTCTGGATGCCGAGGTTGCCCGTGTAGTTCTCGTACGCCGGCCAGGAAGCCATCGACATCTTGGTGATCGTCTCGAGCACCGTCTTGTCGAAACCGAACGTCAAGCGCGTCCAATCCTGCAGCATTCGCACGTCGTCGTTCGTCGGGTCCCAGGCCAGGCGCCCGTAGGCATACAGGTTGGACATGGCCAGGTGGGTGCCAAGCCAGGTGGTATTCAGGCCCACGTTGACGACGGCAGCGTAGCCACTGAGCTTCTTGCCGAAGGTCTTGCCACTGAGGATATCCGTGCCGATGACGGATTTCTGGCCGCCCACGCGGAGATCGTAGTCCAGAATGGTTCTCCACAACGGTGGAATGTAGACTAGGTGGCACTGCTGTCCATAGTACTCCTGTGAAACCTGAAGCTCTATCGCCGAAGCTGTGTTTGGCAGGTGGGCGAATAACGGTGACGGAGGTTCGCGAACCTGAAAGTCCATCGGGCCGTACTTGATCTGGATCACGACATTATCATCGAAAGCACCGTCCAGGTCCTTGAAAAACTCCATTTGGCCATTGGCGCGGTCGTTGTACCAATTTTCATGGCTCAAGTGGTGGTCGTAGACGAAGGCACGGAACATGACAATACCGCCATAGGGTTGCACGGCCTTCGCGAACAAGTTCGCCCCTTCGGCGAGCGTCCGGTTGTAAGTCAGTGGGCCCGGTTGTCCCTCAGAGTTGGCCTTGACGAGGTAGCCGACCATGTCTGGCACCTGCTCGTAGAGCTTGTCCGTAATATCCGTCCACCACGCAATGACCGACTCGTCAAGGGGATCATAGGTGCCAAGGCCGCCCAGCGTCTGGGGCGAAGCGAAGTTGAGCGACACGCCGATTTGGACGCCCCAGGGCCGCATCGCATCCGCGATCCTTCCGAGTCCGGCCATGTTCTCCGGGGACAGTAGGATCGGATTCGCATTGACGTTGTTAACAATGATGCCGTTAACGCGAATGGAAGACAACAAACGCGCGTACTCGTACACTCGGGTCAGGTTAGAGACGGTAACGTTGTTCTCGAAGAAGATAGAAAGACCAGCGTAGCCGCGCTCGATGGTGCCATCCATGTTGTCCCATTGGTTTACCCAGCGGATCGGAGCGCTCGGGTTCGTGGCGTAGGCGACCTCGGAGAAGTTACCCTGCGCTATCATCGACAGGTATTCAAAGGCGCCGTATAGCGCGCCTCGTTCATTCTGTCCAACGATCTCGACGCCGTCGCCTTCGGTGTTTAGCCAGAAGCCATCCCCTTCCAGCTCGGGGATGACGGAGGGGCCCCCTATTTCAGCATATGCTTCGATGGTGCCCACCAGGATTGAGCTTTTCCCCTGGCGGTCATGGAGACCTTCATGGGTCACTTCGAGTTTCTTGCCAAGGACGCCCTGAATACCCTTCTGCAACTCCTTTCCGGCCGTGAAGACAGGGCTGACCTCGCTGGCGTTGAGAGCAATGATGTTCGTCGGGACCTTGGCATGGCGGAGCATGCCCCGCGGCAGTCGTGCATATCGCAACCAGCCGTTCAGCCCGTCCTCTGCGGCCGCAAACCTCAGGGAGACCAAAATCCAAATAGCACGCATCTTCGCGAATCCCGAGCTGCGGACAGATCTGATGCCGGACGCTGGGAGAGAGGATGATCTTGCTCTTTGTACATGGTAGCTACCCCAACATGCGGTGACATCGTCTGCGAAGCTGATGGCAATACGGCACCAGAAGGCGGGTTTGGGCGCAAAGCAGTCGCTTTTAGGCTAAATACTAGTAATATGCTAGACAAGATTCTAGGTAGCTCCTCTGCTCCATCCACGCATACTAATGTAGGGTACGTTCCATGGGTTTCGGCCTTGTTTAATGCGATAAAAGTTGTATATATTACTCCGCCTTTTCTGCCTTCCCCAGTTTCTCCGCAAATTCGGGGAATACAATCCCTAACCCCGGGACTTGGATAGCCAGCTGTTGGGTAAGTGGAGTGTAGAGATGCAGGGGTAGCAATATGTGTACGTAGCGTAACCTGAGAGCATTGTCCGGAACATGGGCAAGATATTATCAAGGACAATCATGTCGAATGCTTTTTTTAAAAAAAAGGGCTTTTGTGCAAGTAGAAGCCAAATAAGACCAGAACTAGGTATATGTTACGACGATTAAGAAGTAACGAAAAGTGTTGAACGTGCCTCTCGTCGCGGAGGGGAAATGAGAGACTGGCAAGATATGCGATAAGCTCCTGAATACTCATTCGCATGGGTATTTACCTACCTTGATAGACGTGGGTTGCAAACATCTCAACTGGCCTTGCTTCTGTGAAACGTCAGAAGTTCTGAATTCGCCGGCCAAAGACAGAGGTCTAATACTTTGCCGATATTACTAGAAGTATCCAGAGGCAGGCTCCGACGGTGTCACCTCTCTGTACTACATGTCTTTGTAATTAGAACCAATGTGGCCTGTGTAGCGAAACGTTTTCTGTCATCCACCTCTTCTATGACTGGGAGTCTAACTCTTGCGAGACTAGAGGGCCAAATCCCCGGATTCTTCCCGAAGAGCTGATGGTTCCACGTTTTCATTGGCAGATGCCGAGCGGTGATCCGTCACTCCTACTCTGATTGGCAGATGCGCCATCCAAGGTTTGGGTTTGGCAAACGGATGCAATGTCCACTGAAGTTCAGCCTCATGCCAACTTGAAATCTGTTAACGGGGTGTACCTCCCATAACCAGGGTGTCGTCGAGACTAATCTAGGCCCGGCAACACACCATAACGTATTCAGAGGGCGAACGTGCGAGTATGCCAAAATTTAATAGCGCGACAGAAATGGACTGCAGCCGAAAGTGGAAAGCAACGGCTACCGCCATCAGAAACCCGTTCGGCCTCTATAAGCGGGAGGAGGGTAGAGGACGACTGGGCCGTCGAACAGGTAGGACGGCCGCCCCATGTTGATCTTGGCCTCTTGCGTACGCTGTGATACTAAATGTAGGCAGGTTTAGTTCTTGATCACAACTCTGGTGATCAGCCATTCTTTGTGCGATACGCAGATAATGGACTGGGGGACATCTCATCACAAGACGGCGTAACTTGCTATGGTGTTGTGAGTAAGTTTAAAATCGCTGTTCGGTATCCTAGCTAGAAGACCCACTTAGTAATACCCACCTTGGATTAAGGGCTGTAAAAGGGCTGCAATTTTTCGCATGTACAAATCGGGTCCACTTAATTTCCGAACAGCAAATTTAATCACGAAAAGAGATTTAAAAATTCAAAACACAACACCTATAAATTATACACCGTGCTAAAAAAAATAATATAAATATTTATATATATAATTAAACGAAAAGCGAAGAATTCGTAACAAAATAATAGTTATAGAATTTAAAAACATTCTTTAGAAATTATATATATTTATAATAAAACAACAATATATAATTATTCCTAATATAAACTTATAACATGGAAATTAATATCACTATTCAAATATATAATGGAAATGGATGATAACATTATTTACGTTTTTGTTTTAATTTCATAATATAACTTTTTACGATATATTTTATAATAATATATAAAAATATTAAACTTTTTGTTTTTTAAAGTTATAACCGCGTTACTTTACAAGATAATACTTTATAACGATATAAAACCCTATGATAAATTTTATAAAGTTTTATAAAGCTTTCGATCTGTTATAATCAATTTTTATAACAAGACGTTATATTATACTCAGGTTTTGAATAAATATTAAAAATAATGAAGTACGTTTAATTAAAGCGAAACTTTCATACCGTATACAACTTTGAATGGAATTTAAGGTAACGTCATTACTTTTTAAATATACATTGAAAATAAATATTGTTTTCCATTCTTCTTTTTATATAGAAATATTTTAACAGTTAAATGTATTTTTATCCAAGAATGCTTAAAGAAAATAGTAATTTAATGTCCTAATTCGAATCGGCTAATATCAATATATATTGGTTCATTTTTATACTTATTTTTATTAATGCGTTGTGGTTTTATAAATATTTTTCGTAATATTGTAAGGTGTTCGGAAACTAAGTGGACCCGATTTGTACCCGCCATCAGCCCATGGTAAAGCTACCCTAATTTGGGTAGCGTTACTACTAGCACGATTCACTAGTACCTGACAGTGTTTTAAAACTATTGGCTGATACCATAGTAAGGCAAGCGGGACCTAGTGGGCCTACTGACGCATATGACCCCTTCGCTGTCGGAGCTTCCATTGGTCGCGGTGGGCCGGAAACAATCTTCAACCCGCATTGGTTTGATTCCGTCAATATTCCCTTGTCCTACGTAGGAGCATATCGACCGTTGCTGGGCGGGACGTATGTAGTGATGCGGAGGCTAGATTGTTAAAGCTTGACACGGAGATGATAAGGTGCGGTATGGCAGCTAGCCAGGGATGCGAAGCCGCACCCCATGTACGAAAAGGCCACCTACTGATCGGCGTATATGTGTTCCGTAGCTGGGCTACTTAAAACGAGTACGCGTGCATAGCACACGCAATTAGCTGAATACAACAAAACAGATGTCCCCTATATCTGACACGCGTTGCCCCCCTAGCTAGCTGACACCCTCGTGTATGTCAAACTTGTTCGACCTTTTTACGCAGGCCTTGTGCGCCTTATACATTCCGGCACTCTCTTTTCCTTGGTCGGCCTTGTTCATCGTCCAAAGCCGAAGGCTTTGGGCTCCTCGCTCCGCCTTTAATATGTCGACAAATAATGCCAGCATTTCTAGACCTTCCAAGACAACGGTTAGACAGGGCTTACAGGGTTTGCAGGTCGACGATTTGCCTGGTCGACGATAAAGTCAAGAGCTATAGCTCCAAAGCTTCAGAACATTAGTTAGCCGTCGGCCTGCAAGCATTGGCTAACCGTTGACCTGGTAACCGTTGACCTAGCTAGCCGCTAAATTTTGGAAATCCTGGCCAGCCGCCAATGTAGGTCGTCGGTGAGCTAGGTCGTCGACGAGTAGCTAGGTCGACGATAAGGTTGGCGATAACGTCAGGTTAGTTAGGTTAGGTTAGGTCAATTAGGTCAGGTTACGTCCGTTAAGGTCGAATAAGGTTGGCAATAAGGTCAACCGCAAGGTCGATAATTAACGTCGGGTCAAAGCTAAGGCTTCTAGGGGTTTAGGCATTGTCAGGTTTCGCATGTGCCATACAAATTTGCAGGGGTTGAAGAGACGGGCCCATACCTACGGGCCCGCACGTGTAGGGGGTTATGGCGGTAGGATGTTGTATTGGGAATGGGTCTAGCTAGCTCACAGGCTGCTGGAGAAATTGTACTTTTTCGTCACAGCCCCACAACAGATGCTGCTTATTAAATTACTTTCCTATTTGGGACCTTATCTCCTAGCAAAACAAAAAAAGAACGAAAAGAAGAAAATGGAAATGAAAAAGCGCAACACAATAACCCCTATCCACTTCCTTCGCAGGCTTAGTACGTTGAAACAAGGGCATAGCCGTGCCGGCAAATTTCCCTCTGCCCATCCTGATCCGACATCGAACCATATGCACCAAATCCAGTGAAGGATATGGCAAATTTACTGTCTTCATCAGATCCGCGTCGGTGTCGCCTTAATTTGTAGATTTCATCTGAGGCTCGTCCTTCGTTCCGTGGTACACCGAGACTTAACCGTCTTACTACTGGTTTCAGCCAACTCATTTGCCCCAGGGTGCTTCCTTCAGCTCCCAGCGGTAGCTTGAGCTTTAACTTCAGCAGCGCAGCCAGCCACGACAGCTATCCCTGCTGCCATTGTCGCTTATTCAAATTCCCGTGTCTGCACTTGACTCGCAGCCGCCGTAGACAATGGACGTAGCTCTCGAGCTTCTCGATCCCCTGATTCTGGATAAAGCCTATGCCTGGGCGTTACCTTATCCCGGCGCCGGCCTCAGCAACTCCTCATATTTCGATCCCTCGGTCGCCAACTCCACGCCTATGTCTCTATGGCCGCGCGACAACATCTATCGTCAAATTATATCGATCCTCGTCATCACTCAACTCGGCGCGACTTTCCTCTACCTCATTTTCAGCGCTCTATCCTACTACTTCATATTTGACAGACGGCTCGAATACCATCCTCGCTTCTTGAAGAATCAAATCCGCCAAGAGATCAAATCATCGCTGTCCGCCGTTCCGGGTATCAATATTCTTACCCTGCCTTTCTTCCTGGCAGAAGTCCGTGGCAAAAGCTTGCTCTACTCCAAGGTGAGCGACTATGGCTGGCCTTGGCTGTTGGTCTCGACAATCCTGTACACGGCTTTCAATGATATTGGCATCTACTGGATTCATCGCCTGGAGCATCACCCCAGAGTGTACAAGTACATTCACAAGCCACATCATAAATGGATCGGTAAGTCTTTCATATAACCTCTCGCCTCGACTTCACCTTCCCGTAGCCGCAGGTGCAAATGCTGACGAGATTATAGTTCCCACGCCATGGGCTGCGCTGGCGTTCCACCCGCTTGATGGATATGTGCAGTCTCTGCCATACCAGTAAGTATCCCAGTCCATCATCACCGTTATCCTCAATTGCCATCATTTCTAAAACTCAAAAGCATCTTCGTCTTCATTTGCCCAATGCAGAGATATCTGTACCTGGTCCTCTTTGTTGCTGTCCAGATCTGGACCATCCTGATTCACGACGGTGACATGATTACGGGCCATTGGATGGAGAAGTTCATCAACAGCCCCGCGCATCACACGCTGCACCACATGTACTTCACCGTCAACTATGGGCAATACTTCACCTGGGCCGACAGCTACTTCGGCTCGCACATGGCACCGGACCAGGCGTTGGATCCTCTTCATGATGCCCTCAAGGTGATGCGGGCGAAAGGATACGTGGACGAGCAGGGCAACCCAGTCAAGAAGCCAAAAGGGGAGTAAAGTGCTTTCGATTTCTTGGGGAATTGACGTCTCCGGTGGATGTGCATACGGAGATTGGACGCCGCAATGCAGGCTATTCATTGCAATCGCGGCTGATTAGCTTTTCGCGGATCCGATATCGGCACCACCAGTCGGAATTAAGCACAGGTTATCCCTTTTACGACCGTCCTTCCAACCCCAATTAATACGAACCTATTATCGCATAATACTAGCGATATTCAGCCAAACGGGAAGTTTACTAACCTTGGACCCCACCTTATGAATAGACCAAGTAATGAATACGGACTTACACTAAAACGAACGACATATAGAAGTTAATTAATAAAGTAATAGAAATATTAAAACAACATTAATAGGCATATTTAAAGAGCTTTTATATATAACCTTTTCCCAGGGCCTCCAGTTTTCCTTCCACGACAACGACGCGTATCTTGAGCTGCTAGCACTCCTTCGCGTACGTGCCGAGACTAAGCCATGCCTTCGAGGCTGTGTCCGCTGGTGGGTTGCTCTTGAGCTCTCCAGGTACGAGGATCTGCGACCAGTGGCGTCGAGAGTCTTTTCCAGCCTCAGGATCGCTCACAAAGCCGATGTCCACTTCGCCCTTCCCAGCGGAGCCCTTGATTGGCTTGTTGGGCTGTGCTAATGGCCTTCGTCGATATATCGGGGTCGATCCGTAGTATTCTGCGAACTTCGCCAGCTTTTCATTCAATTCCGCAAACCAGCTTAGCATATCATCTTGGTTTGCGTCTTTCGGCTATTTGCACTGCCCCTCCCTAAAGAGCGGATTGTTGCCTTCCAGCCACTTCTTCAAGACAGCCCTGGACGCTGTCTCAAGACCTGTTCACCCCCCCCAAAAAGTTTTGCGGAAGTGAGAAAGACCGATACAAAGGACCAAGTTCAAACCCAAGGTCCCTGTCCACATCCTGACAATATTCAGATCAGTTGGCGGAGCTCCTCGTATTGTGAAGTCAAGGGATCTGTTAAAGGGAAGACGGCGCCACGGGGCAGGGGGGTGGAGTGGATTCATCGACGGCGAAGTAGACGTGAACCCATATCAGCATATCGACGGGATCATCGGCAAGGGCTCGCTGCGTCCGACGAAACTTCCGAGACGATCTGAATCAAGAATTGTCCCTGAAAAAGCTAGAGACTGACTGATACCGGGTCTCTCAAATGGATCAATTACTCCGTGGCTGAGTTTTGGCCTATATATCAACCTGTTCTTGCAAAGACTGTCATCAACTCTGTCGATCTGGTCCTTAGCTGGGCCACTCCAGCGCTTCCGGACAGCTTGAAGCTGAAGATTTTCATTCTTGGCTCTAAACCATCTCCAATGGAGCAGTCAAGACCTATCCCACGACTGAAGACGACGTTGTCATCACTGATTGGAAGGCGGCTCCACCCCTAATGACACTGCTGACATGAGTGCTCGCCAGATCAAGAACGAGAACAAACCCAAGGCTATTCTGGGGATCCGAATTGGCAGAGTAATAATCAGCAAGGGTTTGGATATTATCGTTGAGGACATGGCCTTCTCGGCATCATGCGCCTAGAGATAAAGCTCTAGATTCCCTTCCCCACGTCGAGTCGGAATGTGCTGCCTTAAGAGACCGACTATTAACTATATCTGCAAGCCGTCGGGTGGCGAAACCTTTGGTTCTGACATCAAAGTCATCCCCTGTCTTGAAAGTTGCATTCTTGAGCAGATTCATGGCAACTTGGCACCGATGATGTACGTGCCGAACGTGTTCCCCGTCGAGCTTACCAGGATGTTTGCTGTACTCCTGCGGATCAGGCTATCGGCGTTGTTGCTATTACGCTTTACGAGGCTGAGGGTCTGAAGAGCCCGGAGAACTTCACGGGCAATCCAAGTCCATATGCCGTGGTGATTGTGAATAGATGTCAGCCACTGCCGCAGATCAAGGTTGTGAAAATCACCCTAAATCCCCGATATCTGAGGTCAAACTCCGCTAAGTCCTGCGTCGATGGCGAGAAGTTAGCGGCGAAGATATTGACGACATAATCCGGAAGGCTGATAAAAACGGGGACTGTAAGAGATCAGGAGATATAATCTGTCCATGTTGGGGTTGGCTCTCGGTGTGCTTTCCTATCTACATTTTGTTGAGAATCGTTATCTAAGCCGGATGGGATAAGGCATTGTCCAAGGTGAGAAGTGTCGGGACTTCAGGATAAGCCTTCCTCTGTTTAATTTGTTCATTTCTATAAATGGGCCCTTCAGGCCCGAGTATCGAAGCCAACCCTGCCGGTGGATTCATCACCAATCGCTGTGACGGAATCTGGCTCTTCGAAGGAGCGTTCGACCGGCTCACAGATCAGCTAAGACCATTCCCGCGCCTGACCGTTCCCCAAACCACACGCATCCCTCCCTGGTGCCTCTGCATTCGAAAGGAGTGAAATGAAAGGCTGTTGCGCAAAAGCCCCATACCAACATAGTATGTGGGCGCAGTCTCAATAAGATAAAGTTAGTGTGGCTGTCCCTTGATCAGCGCGGTCCAAACTCAACCGTTGGCTGTCGCGTGGCGTCAAGCGCCAGCCATTCTTCTAACGTTAAAGACGTTGCTAATAGTCTTCCTTATGCCGAATCCATTTAAGAGCCATTGATTACTGTGGCGCCTAAGCAAAGCTAGCAGTCCCCGATTGTGCCATTCGTTTTGGTCGGTTAGCCCATTTGATGCAGTTTTGTGTAAAGTCGACGAATTTGATGATCGAACGGTGGGGCTTTTCTCATTCATGACTTTTGGAAGGGAAACGCGGTGCAGTGGGAATCGGTGAAGTATGTTCAAAAGTTAGGTGAGCGTAATTTAAGTGCGTGAAACAGTTCGAGAAGCACAGGGGACCAGGAAGCAACTCGGAAGTTGAGAACACAGCGATGGAAAGGGGGGAGGGGCGATCTAAGAACGCGAATTTCGCAAGGTCAATCCATTGCCGGGTTCCATTATTGGGTATGACCAGGTCTGTGTCGGGACACCCAGTCCTGCTGCAAACCCTATTGGCTCTAAGAGCCTGCTGTGAAGCAACCACTAAAGTGAGAAATCACAGCTAGCCACCCTGCTGGACCCCGATCGACAATCCGCTGCTTCGACTCCCATGACGGTTGTGCCATCTGTGCCCTGCCGTCTTTGATTCGGCGCTGACAATGGGCCATGCGTAGATCCTATGACGTGGCGCAGAGGTGGCTGCAACCAGGAGCCATTAGAGAGGAAAGCGCAGCCGGGCGCCATGCTTGCGCAGCTTCGCATATGCGGCGCATACTATACAAGGAGTAGCTGTGCTACAACATTGCCTTTAGGGGGGCTACAAATTAACGCCAGCGCCATATTCAGCCTGCCAGGCTGAACCCAGTCATGGTTTTACGTCGTTTCATCCTCACCCAACGCGCTCGCATGTGGAACGCTTCCATTCAGCGAAACACCGCCATCCAACTTTTGGACAATTCTAAGCCTATCAATTTTGTTTTAAGCCCGTGGGGGATCACCGAACTGTACCGAGACCCTTCGAGGGACAGAGCCGACCGAGTCTGATTTCCCGACCCTAAGTATTTTCTCCAAAACCACGTCTTGACCCACCTCTATAGGGCTTGGCTGACGAGACACACAATAGATTCGCTTTCATTCTCGCGTTGCTTCTACTCCTGCAGTAAATGCGTCAACCTGCATCAACCTAAACCATGCGCCTGCTTAATACAGACGACTTTGAGCTCAATGAAGTCGCGTACGGCCAAATCCCGGAATACGCTATCCTGTCGCATACCTGGGGTGACGACGAATATACCTTTCAGGACGTGGAAGCGGGCGTCGGACGGAACAAGAAAGGCTTCAAGAAGGTGGAGCAATGCTGCTCCAGAGCCAAGGCCGACGGGTTCAAATACGTCTGGATCGATACTTGCTGCATTGACAAGACGAGCAGTGCGGAGCTCTCAGAAGCAATCAATTCTATGTACCTATGGTACTATGAGGCCAAGAGGTGCTACGCCTATCTTGCCGACGTGCCGCCGAAATCTACCGTCAAGGACAGTCGGTGGTTCACGAGAGGATGGACCCTACAAGAGCTGATAGCACCATCGGATGTCCACTTTCTTGCTAAAGATTGGACGGACCTCGGGACTAAAAAAGAACGTCTGAAACAAGATGTCTCTGAGTGCACCGGTATACCTGTCGGCATCCTCTCCGGCGACGACGACCTTGGGGCGGCTAGCATTGCACAAAGAATGTCATGGGCTGCAACACGAGAGACGAAGAGGCTTGAAGATCGTGCCTATTGCTTAATGGGAATATTTGGCATTAACATGCCATTGCTTTACGGAGAAGGAGAACGAGCTTTCGTTAGACTCCAGGAAGAAATCATAAAGGTCTCGGATGACCACAGTCTTTTCGCATGGGAATCTCCTGATCTTCGCGGCGGACTTCTGGCCACCTCTCCAGCCGCATTCAAAAACTCTAGGAACGTCATTCAATTCCATCCCTTCGATACTCCTTACGACCCTTTAACTGTGACCAGTAGAGGGGTCCATGTGGAGCTCCGTTTTATAGGTAAGGGTCCTCGAGGTGTAGGCCTCGTGATTCTTCATTGCAAAGAACAAGGTGGGGAAGATAAGCCGATCGCCATCTACGTGAGAGACTTATTCTTGACCATGGAACGATTTGAAAGAGTTCGAAGTGAAAAGTTCGAACGGCTTGATCTAAGAAATTTCAGACCGTCACAGTATCCTCTGAAAAAGATATGTATCCAAACAGGGCGGATGACACCTACGCGGAAACCGAATGACGCTGGGAAACGCGATAACATTGCGCAACACGAGATCTACGATGATTATACGCTAGCAAAACTAATGAATTTCGCGGAACCGACAGCGTTACTATGTGCAGCCAAACAAGGACGCGAGGATATTGTATGGTTGCTGCTGACAAGGAACGATGTTAATACCAACTTGGTAGATGAAGATGGGAGCACGGCGTTATCGCACGCAGCTAGGCCTCCTCACAAGGAGGTTGTCAAGATACTACTAGCTCGAAGCGACGTCGAGCCGGACTTGAGCGATAAAGACGGAAGAACGCCACTATCCTGGGCCTCGGGATGCGGGAACGATTGCATCGTCAAACTACTGATTAGTTCACGTAAAGTTGACCCCGACTCGACAGATACCTATGGTCGGACGCCGCTATGGTGGGCTGCCAAGAATGGGCACGAGGCAGTCCTCGAGCGACTGCTCGACACAGGCGCCAACCTTGAGGCGAAAGATGAGTGGCGTGGTACACCGCTGTTGCAGGCTGCTCAGAATGGGCACAAGGCCGTAGTCAAGTTGCTGCTCGACAAGAATGCCAACGTTGAGGCGAAGGGCATGTGGGACAGCTTTACGCCGCTGTTGGTGGCTGCTGAGAATGGGCACGAGGCAGTCGTTAAGCTACTACTCGACGAAAGGGCCAGACTTGAGGCGAAAAGCGGGTGGGACGGTTTGCCGGCATTAAAGGCTGCTGAAAATTGGCACGAGGCAGACGTTAAGTTGCTGTTCGACGAAATGGCCAACCTTAAGGCGGAGGGCCTGCATGGTAGTACACCGCTATGGTGGGCTGCCAAGAATGGGCACGAGGCAGTCGTCAAATTGTTACTCGATAAGGCAAACATTGAGGCGAAAGGCGCGCTGGGTAATACACCGTTATTGGAGGCTGCTGAGAATGGGCACGAGGCAGTCGTTAAGTTGCTGCTCGACGAAAAGGCCAATCTTGAGGCGAGGGGCCTGCATGGTAGTACACCGCTATGGTGGGCTGCCAAGAATGGGCACGAGGCAGTCGTTAAGTTGCTTCTCGACAAAAACGCCAACCTTGAGGCGAAAATAGATGGGCGTACACCGCTATGGTGTGCTGCTCAGAATGGGCACGAGGCAGTCGTTAAGTTGCTGCTCGACAAAAATGCCAACGCTGAAGCGAAGGGCAGGTGGAACAGCTTTACGCCGCTGTTGGTGGCTGCTGAGAATGGGCACGAGGCAGTCGTTAGGTTATTGCTCGACAAAAACGCCAATATTGAGGCGAAGGACCTGCATGGTAATGCACCGCTATGTTGGGCTGTCAAGAATGAGCACGAGGGGCTCGTTAAGTTGCTGCTCGACGAAAAGGCCAACGTTGAGGCGAAGGACCTGCATGGTAGTACACCGCTATGGTGGGCTGCCAAGAATGGGCACGAGGCAGTCGCCAAGTTGCTGCTCGGCAAAGGGGCCAGCGTTGAGGGGAGCAATGGGCATACACCGCTGTTGGTGGCTGCTGAGAAAGGGCACGAGGCCGTCGCTAAGTTGCTGCTCAACAAAAAGGCCAATATTGAGGCGAAAGGTAACTGGGACAATACACCGCTGTTGTGGGCTGCCGAGAATGGGCACGAGGGGGTCGTTAAGTTGCTGCTCGACAAAGGGGCCAACCTTGAGGCGAAAGGCAACAGTAACGGTACACCGCTGTTGGTGGCTGCTGCGAAAAGGCATGAGGCAGTCGTTAAGTTGCTGCTCGACAAAAGGGCCAACCTTGAGGCGGAATACGATGGGCGTACACCGTTATTATGGGCTGCTCAGAACGGGCGCGAGGCAGTCGTTAAGTTGCTGCTTGATAAAAAGGCCAACCTTGAGGCGGAATACGATGGGAGTACACCGCTGTTGGTGGCTGCTGCGAAAGGGCATGAGGCAGTCGTTAAGTTGCTACTCGACAAAAAGGCCAACCTTGAGGCGAAAGACGATGACAGGCGTACACCATTGTTATTGGCTGCTCAGAATGGGCGCGAGGCAGTCGTTAAGTTGCTGCTCGATAAAAGGGCCTGTCTTGAGGTAAAATACAATGAGCGTACACCGTTATTATTGGCTGCTCAAAATGGGTACGAGGCAGTAGTCAAGTTGCTGCTCGACAAAGGGGCTGACCTTGAGGCGAAAACCCATCACGGGTATACACCGTTGTCATGGGCTTCCCACAATGGGCACTGGAAAGTTGTCGAGTTGCTGCGCGCCAAGGGGGCCGAATAGTTTTAAAGTCTCATGGCGCTGCGAACATCGTTGCGCGTATAAAGCCTTTCTTTAACGTAACCCTGCAGGCTTTTGTCAAGGGTATGTTGAATTTGTTCCTTTCTCCAGGGTTCGCCTTGATCAGTGCGGTTACGTCATGGGTCACGTAACCTCTCAGAAAATTGTATTTTAAGCTAGGTTATCGGGAAAGCTAGCTCTCCTTCATCAACAATCAATAGAACCCACTTCTCTGCTTGAAAATCCCCTCATTATCTGGTGCAATATGTGCGGATTTAACACGTTCGTTCGCCTTCTAAGGTCATCAAGTCTTCTCTTCACCAATCATTCAGTTCTTCGGGTTTCTTCCGTAATACACCATTGCGGATTTCCACGTTCATTTAATCATTGCTCGACTTTTCGATTTAAGGCTCCAGCTTTCAAAACATCTTAATTCCATCAAGGCATTCCTGGTCTGCGTTAATCCAGCTTATCCCCTATAATTAAGCTTATTACCACTATAAATTTGCTCCCAAAACCCTATTATTTCAAACCCAATAAATTATCCTATATCCGCCTCGCAAGTTAAAGATTCAACCTCTACAAATCCTCTAATTAACAAGCTTACTTCTACAAAATCTTCGCCTTTGCTATCTCCGGAACAAAATTCCTTAATTCCTTATAACTTTAAATATGTCAAGTAACTAATCGACCTTTATAAAAACTTTCTAACCCTTCGAAAAAACCTTAATTCTTTATAATCAAAACTTACCTCATTTTCCAACCGGCATCGTTACTCCCTTAATGTTCCAAGCTTTTTTCCTGAAATTAAAATCTTCCCTTCGTTATTAATTCATTAAAACCTTATTTTTAACGTTATTAATAACATTACCATTATCTTTTTAAGTTTGCCTTTAAGGAAAAGTTTGCTTTTTTTTTAAATTTTATCTTACGTACGGACATTTAAACCTACTACCCTTTCCGGAAAATTTAAAAGCTTAAAATGGTTTTGTTAACAATTTTGACATTTTTAAAACATATAAAAATAAAAATACGTCCGGAAAATTATTTTCCCCCGCTTCCGTTATAAAAAACCTATTATTCGTAAAACCCGTAATTAAAACCTTTATTAAACCTTTACCTAAAATACCGTTTATCCTTTTTTATTCCGTTAATATATTTAACCTTACTGGCTTTTATGCCCCGGTTATTTTTCGTACCGCAATCCTTAACGTAACGAACTGTAAAAAGTTTAATAATAACGAATTTGCTTTAAAATAACTTACCCGGTTAAAGTAAAAATTTAAAAAAAACAGGTTATATTAATAGCCAGCTGCCCGTTTTAAAAGTTCTTTAAACCATCGATATGCAGTACAACGGCAAAGCGGCTACGTTTCTCGACAGCAACCCTCGAATTAAAACTGCTTTAGATCGAACCTTCTTTAATACAGCCATCCAACTTAATTTCCAAGCCGTAAAGCAAGCTTTAAAAAACCAGTTTCCAGCTAAGCTAATTAACAATTTAAATAACCGCCTTATAATAAATATAAACGAGTTTACTTAACAGCTTAATAAACCTTTTGCCGCTTATTATATTCGAACAATTATTCTTTTAAAACGCATTAACGCTCGAAATCTTTTTCGAAACCCTTAAAGCGCATTCTAAACCCGTTAATTTTACTTAAGGCTTACATATTACAAATGTTAATCTGTCGCTTCGTTAATAGTTTAAGGGATATTAACTTACGTCGTAAAGCTATTAATAAAAATGCTCGAAATTAAGCTACTTTTTGGACAGCTTACAACGTTATAAAAAACTGTTAGTATATCCTAAATAAAAAGGTAACAATTAAAAAATTCCGGGTAAAAACGGTTCGATACGAATTTATGGAAAAATTTATTACAAATCGTATTAATTTACCTTTAAATTACGTTTTAATCCGCCAGTACCTTCCGGCGTTAATTTTTAACCTTATTAACATTTTTAACTTATAAACTTTAATGCTTTATAAGATAAGATCTTTTTACGGTTTGTATTTTAATTACCTTATTTTTTTACTTTTAATTATTCCAGCTGGCGATGCTAATTTTGCACTTGGAACTAATTTATACCTTTAAGGCTTTTATTATCCTTGGTATCCCGTTTTATAAATTAATATCCCCTCGAATATACCCTTACCTTAAAACGCAAATAATTAAAACGGCTAATTTTAAGCCCCTTTTTAACTTTAGGTACTTATATATCCTAAAAATCAAAACCAAAATATACGCGGTAAAAACAAAGGCCGTAAAAGTTACTTTATTGGAAACCGAAATAAAACTGGCTTTAACGTTCGTATTAACAATTCGAATATTACGCAACGTTTCGTAATTAAAAAAATATCGAAGCACCCAGTTATAAATAATTTTAAGCCTTTACTGAAAGGTAATATTTATTTTAAATGTAAAAAAACAGGTTATTTTACCCTAACCTGCTTAACCTTTTTTAAAAGGCAACTTTAAAATTAAAAATAAGTTATTTTAAAAACCTTTATATATCTTAAACCTTTCCTTTAAAATCCTGGAAATAATTTAACATTATAGGGATAAAGTTATTTAAATTTTACCTTTGCCCAAATTTTTTATAACCAAATGCAACCTAAATTCGTTAAAAAATTGCAAACTAATAATTAGATTTATCGTTAAGTTTCTAGAAGTTCGACCGTTATATTAAGCACTTTTACCCCAATTATTACTTCCGCATCTTCCAATTCTTAATCCCTTTTTAATTCTTAAAACTTGCTAAGCTCGAAATGCTTATCGATTAAAGTTAACCTGTTATTCTTTATTTTAAAGCATGATAATAATTTAAAAAAGGAAGTATATAAGCTTGCATGCTTTCTAAATTCAGCTATCGGACCGGCACCCAAAAAACGTCGAGGAGCCGCTGGATAGGATATCGTATCCATTAAAGAACTTCTTAATCCAGCCAAACCTTTCAAAGGTTTTAATAGGCGACGCGGCGCGAATAAGGTCGGTCCCAGTAACAAGAAGACTCGACGTAAATGTTTGCAGGAGATATACGGCCGTATAGGAAAAGGCCCTTTTGATTTTCTGCAATTAGCCAAAGCCATTCGTATTGATCTAAGCCTAATTAACCTCTTTTAAATCAGCCCAAAATATGCCAAACAATTTCGATACCTATTTACAAGACGTAACGTTAAATCTAAAAGGCGAGCCAAACGGAAAGCCAAGGCTTTCAAAGGCCGACGTCCAGTCTTAGTTCTTTTTGCGAAACAGAGGAAAAACTTAAACACTGATACCATCATGCCAAACGTAACTGTCCGTTCCAATATGGCTAAAACCACTGTAATATCCAGATACCCCCCTGCTTTTAAACCAATTTAAACCTATTATATAAACGCTATCTTAAAATATAAGAAAAAAGACGTAATAGTTTTATTTACCTTACCTGATAACTTTATACAGGTTGATTAAGGTAACGATGTTAACCTTATATCTAAGTTTGCGGCAGATAAACTAGGTTTAAAACGCCGATCATTAAAAAATCTAGAAATTGGCAAATTACATCTTATTACCTTTAACGGCAAAATCTAAGGTAACCGAATTCGTATTATTTGGTATTGGCGTATAAGGCATTTGGCGCTCCGTATAGTATCTTTTAAAACCTAATAACCACCTTAAAAACTACGTTATCCTTTTAGGTCTTTTTTAACTTTAGAATATTATCGCTATATTTAATATATAACAAAGCTTTTTAACGATTAAAAATAAAGTTATTAGTAAAAAGCGAATTAAATTCCGTAAACCCCTTTTTATTTAATATAAACATTATAAGATTACATTAAACCCCGAAAATCTAAGCCTGGACCTTAAAAACCATCTTAAAGTAATTACCGAAAATTCAAACTTTTTAAACGATAAGAATTCGACGGATTCAAATTTTAATTCGGGAAATTAAAGTGCCAGCTTCGACCGAAGCAGGTCGTTAAACCGCTCCAAAGGTATAATGCTGTAAATAAAAAGGTTGCCCCCTTTTTCGATAGCTTTTTATTAATTATACTTTCCGAAAACCTGGGCATTTAACCCAAATCAATTTATTATTTTCAAAATTAGATTTTTACGTACGCGCTTAGGTTAACCTTTAAGTTCCAAATTAACGTAAATTATAAAGCTTTATACAGTTTATCGTTTACTATCCCGGTAAAGTCTTTTAATTTATCAAAATTCTTAACTTACGAAAAATTAAAACTTAAAAAATATATTCAAAATTCTCATATTTAAAAACTTTTCCCGACCGATCGTCGTATCGAAAAATTATATATCGATTAAGAAATACCTATAAACGTTATAAAAGCATAATTTAAAAATTACGGAACCAGTTTAAGTCCTTTAGTATTACCAAAAATTAAAAAGAAAGTTATAAAAACCTTATATATTTACCGTATTCTAAATACTACCTTTATATTAAATATCCTACTTATAAATTTATATTAATACAAAATTCGGCTAAAGCAAGGTATTACTTTTTGGAACAAGTCGAAACGTAAACATTAATCGGTCCCTTAAAAGTATTAATTCGATAAATTCGTCCAAAAAGGTATTAATGCTGGTATATATAAGCTATGTTATACTGCTAACGGATATTTCTTTAATTAAGCTACCTAACCCGTCCTAATTAACAAAAATAAGAACTTTAATTAATTAAATTTATAAAAAAACCCCGTTTTACTTTTAATTACTGGAATATCGAAAAAGATATACCTGGTACGAACATTACGCTTTTGGTTAATATCCATAATTACTTTTTTTATCTAAGCATTAATTTTTATTTTATTTTTAACCTTAAACATAAATGTTAAATTATAAAAATTTACCCGGATAATCGTTACATTTTAGCCTTTTATATTCCCGGATTTCCTTAGCTTTAACTTATAAAAATGCCTTAAAATTATTAAATTTTTGCGTTCTCGTTTATAAAACTTATAACCATCGTTCTAGAACCTATACCAAAACCCCAGGCAAAGCCTTTTTTATTAGCATCCGAAAAACCGTCGACCATACCCCTTACGACTTTCTACATGGATAACGTTTTTACTATTTATTAAAATTTCGACTTTTAATAAGCTTACATTAAAAATCACTTATTATCCCGATTTCTATAAGCCAAGTTAAAACTTTTTTTTTAAAAAGGTCCGATTAAACTTTGATCAAATAATTGCTATGGGCGTAACTTACAAGATTTATAGCAAATTAGCCATAAAACCCGAACGTACCAACAAGCTTAAAAAAATAGCCTATGCCGCGTAACTAAACGGCTGTAAAAACTTTTTTAAAGGCTCTAAGCTTAACGCGAAAATGGATTCGGAACTGCGCTAAAATATCTCGCCCCTTTACCCGTCTAACGGGAAATGTCGAATGGAAATAGGGTAAATTAAAAGCTTTATCGTTTAAGCTGTTACGAAAACTTTTATCGACTGCCGTTAATATGCATAAGCTGGCATTCGACCTGCCAGTTAAAATATATTTAAATACCTTTAACTTCGTAAAAGGATATTTAATAACCTAACGACAAAATAAGATAACCAAGCTATTAATATATAACAACTTTATCTTTACCAAAACATAACGCAATTATAATACGTATAAGCGCAAACTTTATGCGATTATTAAATTCTGTCGGCGTTACGGCCATATATTTAAAGCTCCTTTCCCTTTCTGTATTTACATTAATTATAAACCTTTTATATAATTTATGGATTTATTAAATATTAAAAGGATTTACGTTCGATAAATATTTAAATCACGGCTTTTAAACGTCCGAATTATATATTTAAAAAGTTTTCGCAATAAGGTAACTAACGTTCTATCGCGTACCATTTTTCCAAATAACGAATATAAAAATAATATTTTGTTTTATTACCTTGGAAACATTTTAACTAAAGGATTATAGGTTTAAAAAGACGGAAAAAAAATACGTTAAATTGTTAAAATCTTTATCTAAACCGTAAAAAACCGACAAAATTAATTAAATATTTAAGTTTTAAGTTTTATCGAATTTAACGACGTTAAAACCTAAGTATATATAGTTTAATAAACTAAAAGGGATCGACTTATTACTTTTAACCCTACCAGTAAATTTATATACTATTTCTAACTTTAAGTTTCCCTTTCCGTAAAAACAGGATAACTAATACTTTAATATTTATGCCGTCCTAAAATACGGATTTATAAACCTAAATAATCGCTTAAAAAATAAGTTTTATTAAATAAGGTTTAAAACTTTCGGCTTAAAAATAAAGTACTCGAACACCGATATAAAGGCCTTTGGAAACGGTACGTTTATAAGCATAAGGTTTCAAACGCGTTATCGAAAACTTATAATCAAGCGGATCATTTCTCCCCAGCCATTACCTTACACAAATTAAACCAGTCTGTTTTTTGGCCGGGAATAACGAAAGACACCATCGATTACATAGCAGGATATCTGCCGTATACATACTACGGTCCAACAAAGCCACCAGTACTCCGTAGCCTGTCACAGTACATGCTCCATTGCAACTTATGGCCGGAAACTTCGTAAGGCCTTTTCTACCATCCATTAAAAGCCATCGTTATCTACTCGTTCTAATCTGTTATTTCAGTTATTTCAACTAAGCATTCCCGATTATAAATATCTTAACAGAAAAAGTCATCAAATGTTTGGATAACTGGATTAATCTAGTCGGTATCTTTCCTTTAACGTTTTACCTCGATCTTAAAAATGCTTTCGCTTTATCAAAAGTCCACGGTTATATTCAAAAAAAAAAAAAAAATTTCCATCGTAAATAGACCCTTTAATTTACATCGAAGTTTCGGCCTTACCGAAATTTTTATACGGGTTATAGGACAAATAATAAGGAAAACTATCAGCTTAACTTTAAACCTTTTTACTTTAAAATTAAAGCAATAAGATATAAAAATTCCAAAGATAATAGCCAAAATTAACGCTAAATATATATATTTATTAAGTTGGTTACCTTTCAAAATTCTTTATAACTACTTACCCATGAAAGCCTTCGAACAAGCATACCCTTTTCAAAATTATGCAAAGCTTAAAATATCATTATTTCATCCAGGTTTCGATCTACCAAAAGATAATCAGTTCCGGAAATTAATAATTCAGCATATAACCAGGATACAACATTATCACAAGGATATTAGGTAATACGTCGAAAAGACGAAAAAAGTTCGTAAAACCGTACATAACTTCAAATTGCAAAAAGTTCAAACAAACGGCTTCGTTATGTTGCTACAAAAACGGAAAACGCCTAA
Source organism: Monosporascus sp. mg162 (assembly GCA_004155945.1). NCBI lineage: Eukaryota > Fungi > Ascomycota > Sordariomycetes > Xylariales > Monosporascus > Monosporascus sp. mg162. Next base: position 67,847 of record QJNY01001285.1, read on the forward strand.
ATTCGAAACTAAATAAAAAAAACCGTTCATTATCGGGCCAAAATCAAATCGATCTACCTTTAAGCTTTTACAGCTAAATAAAAAACTAATTTCGATACATAATTATTATAAAAACAACCTTAAACCCTTTAATCCCAAAACCGGCTATCTCAAAGGTTCCTTAAAATTAGCCCTACCGTTTTAAAATCTTTTACGTCGAAAGAAAAAACGCTTATAAGTATTCTCAAGGCAAAATCGCCCTTATAAAACCCTCATAGTAACGGGAAAATACGGTAAACAACGTAAAAGATTTTCAGCTATCTATAATAAAGAAAAAATTATACTTAAAAAAAAAACGTTAGAAAAAAATAAAGGCCTATATTATTACATTATACACCTAATTTCCTATTTAAATTTCTTTACTACTACTACTACCATTATAACGCAAACCATTATAATTCGCCGTTTTTCCATTATTCTTATTATTATATATAACATCAACAACCCTTTAATTAACTTACAAAATTCGAGTTCTTATTTTTACAAACTTTATCATTATATATAACATTAACAGTTTTCTAAAATTTCTTATCTTTACAACTTACAATTATAAAAGGCGGAAACGAACGCAGCACACCAAATTCCGAAAATCTAGCCATAATAAAACTTCCCTCCGAACGCATTCGTCAAAAATACCAAAAATACCTCCGGGATAATCTTAAAAGATCGAAAGGAAAACCTATAGGAAAAAAAGACATCGTCGGATCGCTTTCGGGCTTTAAAAAATTTCCCAATCTTTTTCGAAACTATAAAAACTCGCGGTCCGAACCCGCCTCTAAACTAACTTTTACGCCAATCCGAAATCCCCCTAATCGATCTTTAAACATACCTACTCCCTTACCTATCGCCAGCGCGAATTTGCTAAAACGAAAATCCCTTTTTAATAACTTCGAAAAACGGGAATTCCTCTTCGGTAATAGTTTTCCGAATAAGCCCTTTAATAATAAAAACGAACATAAAAATATCCGGACTGAAAATAATATGGACGAAAATAACTTTCCTCTCGGAAACAAACCAACTTATAAGTTCGTTCTAATAAAATCGGTAAATCGTACCGTAAATACAGAAATAATCCTTGAAAATAAAAATAAAAATTCTGTTATAAAGCAAGCCTGGACTTATTTAAAAAATATATATATCGGATTTTTAATAAACGGTTTTTATTTAATATTTTTAAAGCTAACCAAGAACGAAGCTTACAATCGTTCAAATATTAATAAATCGAAGGTTTTAACCTTAAAAAAAAACGTAAATTAAATACAATCATCCAAAAGGAAAAATAAAGTTCGGGCAATTACTAAGCCTATAAATAAATTTAATTATCCCGGAAATAATCTAAAAATAATTAGTTATTTACAACGGAACATAAGCTATCTTATAATTCCTTATCACTATTTAATAAAACCGTACATATTAACTTTAATCCAAAAAAACTTACGGAAATTAATATTCAAAGTTTTTCCAAAAACATAACCTTTAAATACCAATATATTTAACTTTCTGGGCTGCTGTTCAAAGTTAACGCCGAACTTTTAAACTTTATTAAAGCAATTACGATTAATAAATTATTTACCCCTAACGATATCGGGAATAATAAGCTTAAAACTTACATTTTTTACGTTATAAACTTTTTCCCAATATTAAAAGCCATTAATTTTAAACTAGAAAATAAATCTTGTAAAAGTATCCCTTTTTCTGCTTTACCGGCATTCTTTATAGATATCCTTTTAACAGCAAAAAGTTATCCTAACCTTTAAAGCATACTTAAAACTTTTACGAAAGAAAAAAATCTGGATTATTTCAAAATTAACGTTATAATTATAAAACTTTTAACCTAAAATTACTTTTTAAGAACCTTTTTAAAAAACCTTCCAAAAATTCCCATAATACCCGTAATAAGAACCGATCCGGCCATTTTTATCGGTTATTTTGAATACTTATTAAAGCGTACTGAAATTTCTAGATTAGCTTTTTACCCTTATCCCATAAGATTTGCCAAAATAACTTACAGAACTAACTTATTTCTAGAAAACCCTTTTTTTTCTGGTCGTATTAATAAGCCCTAATTAAAATCCGTCCTAAATCAAATTTATAAACCCCCGTTTTGTTATTATACGCCTTACAATTTAATCGGCTTATTTATTTTAAAGTTTCTAACCAACGAACTAAACAATATACTACTATTCCGTTATTTAATTAATAATTATACTAAAGCAATTAAACCGACGATATCACTTTTAAGAAACGTTAAAAATTTAGCCTTTCCGAACTACGTTAAGAACTTACGCGCACCTTTAAAGCGCGTTTTGTTTTTAAGTAATGCTTAGTTAACATACCTTATTAAACTTTTAAAAGTTAAAAGTTTTCTTAATATTAATAAATTTCGGAAATTTAATTAAAACGTTACCTATCCAGCTTTTAATAATAATTATTTCTCACTTAACGGTTTCGGAAAAAACGTTATATTATTTTCGGAACGGGAAAATTTCGAATCTAGCTTACTAAAAAAATAGAAAAATTTAAAATTATTATATAATAAGTTATTTAGTTTCAAATATAAATAAAAACGCCGAATTAAGGAAAAAATTAACGCTTATAAACCTTAAAATCGCGTACGATAAAAATCTTTAAATTTACCCGTCGTTCAAAAACTTAAAAGGAAATTATCGTTTACCTTAATCGATTTAATAAAAAACCTTTTTTCTAAAAAGGCTACTAAGAAAAAAATATACATAAATAACAGCTTTAATACCTTTTTTATTAATTTTATTATTCGATTTCGTATTAAGGTAAAAAAAAAAAGGATTTTAAAAAAAGGCTTTATTTACCATCGTCAAATTTGGAATTTGCTTAACTAGTTAAGTATTAAGTCGGATTAACATATCTTATAAGAAAAAAAAAGCTTCTAAATTCTAATTTTTCGTAAAAAGCCTAATTATAAAGTAAAAAGTATTAAATCTAAATTTGTCAAGTTTTTGAGTAAACTTAATATCCGAAAAAGGAAACATTATAAGATAAATAACAATTACCCCCTTATTTTAAAAAAACTTATTCCAACTTTAAATAAAATGCTTTTTAAAAAAGGCTGGTTTAAGGTCGAAAAGGGATAACTTATAAAAGCTCGAAAACCTTTTAATTACTTTTAGATTTTTAACTAATTCGGATTTATAAAAAGAAATTATTATATTATAATTAATCGGGAACTTACCATATTAAAAGATTACTATAATAAAATCCTAGCAAATTTTACAATAAATTTTAAGGAAACCTTTTAAAAATTTAGATAATTTCTTAAAAAACATTTAATTTTTACGCTATTTAATATTCGAAATTTCTTATTTAATTATAATAAATCCTAAACCTTTTACAAGTTTCTGATTAAGCTATATAACGTTTATTTAAGAAATATAAACCGGTTAATTAATTTCCTTATTAAATTTAAAAAATATAAAAAAAACTTAAAAACTTTTTTAAAAGCAAATCGCCTTTTTATAATAAAAAACTTAAATAAACTTTTCGATAAGCAAAACTTAATACTTATCTTTAACGATTAAGATAAATAAATTTTAATCTGGAACAATTTTACGGCTTTTTAAGCGAAAAAGCAAAAAGGTAACATTTAAAAAATTACCGTTATATTAAAATCCGTTTTTATTTATTTCCTTACGGTTTTATTATTTTTTATTAAAATAAAAGTTTATTTTAATAAAGATTTTAAATAACAGATATTAAGTAATAATTATTATAATACCAACAAAATAAAAGTACTTTAAAATATTATCTTACGATTTAAAAAGTTAAATAATAATTTTAAACTTAAGCAAAACGATTAAATTAAATTTGTTCGTAATAAAAGCATCCGGTATTAAAAAAAGATTTTATCCGTCGAACTTTAGGAATTTATTTTAAATAATTTACAGCTTACTTTTCCCGGTATATCTCACCTTAAACTTCGAATAATTTTTAAAAAAAACCTTTGTATAAACGCAACTTAAAAAATAAAAGTATATAAGCATTATTAAAAAAATGCTTCGGTAAATAAGAACGAATAAAAATTTTTGCAGGCTTTCGCTTAAGCTGGACGTTCTAATTCGAACTTTAGGGCCGGCAAATCTTCAGTTTTAAACCATTAAAAAAAACAAATGGATAAAAACCATTCAACCTTGATTAAAGGAAGGTTGCTTTAAAGGTTTCTTATTCAAAGGTTTCATATTCAGGCAGGGTCGCCTTCTTGAACCCCCCCAGTTAATCAATGCGGTTACGTCATAAGTCACGTAACCTCTCAGAAAATTGTATTTTAAGCTAGGTTATCGGGAAAGCTAGCTCTCCTTCATCAACAATCAATAGAACCCACTTCTCTGCTTGAGAATCCCCTCATTATCTCGCCTGACCCGCACGGTCCCCACTGCATGCGGGCCGTCCCGTCAGCGCTGAGGGCCGCCGGAAAACCGGAGATCTTTGGGTAGCCCTAATGATGATAAAGATATTAGGTAAAAGCCAAGCCCTAGGCTCCCGTAGAAACACCCCTCCTGAGTCGTGACAAACTGTATGGCTCCCTCCTCAGGGGTGCCTGCCATCTCCGCTGATGGAGGCTAAACCCGGACGTCCGCCTACCGCTGGGACGGTCAACTGGCTCGTTTATCACTCGGACTACCGGGTCCTCGTGTGTGGGGTGCACGGCTTCGCCGTATCAACGCTACAGAACCAGCTAGCAAGGCAGTGGTGTCGTGGAGCAAGGAAGCGGAGCTCATGTATTTTAACGGGAAGCCGCTATACATGGACAACATCCGAAGCATGGTGGCGGAATACTACTAAGCTTACATATCAACATATAGGATGCCTGGTCACGAGGGTGGAGCAATAGGGTCCAAAGTGTAGCATTAGATGACCTATTGAGGTTGGTATCGCTAAGTACACGCCAGCTCCAAGTCCAGTTGAATGCCCACCATACTCTGCGAGGCTCCTTTCCCCGATGTGTTGCCCCAACCGTGGCAAATGACCAAAGTCAAGCACACGAAACATTAGCGCATCTCCCTTCCAAAGTTTCCTCTCAGGTATCCCGAACGCCGGTGGTCTGTGCAAAGCACTGTGGCGAATGAGAACGGGCGCGAGGCGAGACTCTAATCGGTGCAACTCATCGCCTGTCGGATATATAAGGCGGTCGAGGGGCTCGCACCTATAAAAACAACTCTTCTCCCGACAGCCACAAGGCTGACGAGAACTTATGGGATGCTAAGAAAGTCGCAATTATGCTAATCCTTTCAGTAAAAGGAAGAACCTGGTGGAGATCATAAATATGTTTGTCGACATCAGTGTAGAGGCCACCTTCAACTGGAGGCGCCGCTAATTGATATGCTCTTTGGGAGGGAGAGGAGCTCGGCTGATGATGATACGCAGAGGATCTCCGCTCGTGCTGGCTCTGCCCGGTTTCGGAAGAACCATGCCTGACTGAAGTCGACGAGGTTGTGAACCTTGGACAAGTGTCTGATGGTTTGGGAAAGCGGTGAAATAGATGTAGAGGATAGTAGCCAGAAGGACCTAAGATGAAGCGCAAAGAGAGAGGGCGGAGGATTTGGCGAAGCGTGGTGAATGAGGATGTGTGTCAAGAAGATGTGTGTCAAGAAGATGTGTGTCAAGAAGATGTGTGTCAAGAAGATGGAGGTAGAGAAGATGGAGGTAAAGAAGATGGAGGTAGAGAGATGGGAGACTTAAAAGGACTAACGGCACAAGGGATTCTTTCTTCTTCTTTTCCATAATTGCGTAGACACCGTTATCTTCTGAAACCGAGGAAGGCAGGGCCGGGACCGTAAACGAAGTTGCATGGAGCGTCAACGTCATCAATGGTGTCAACGCTGGACCTGGCAGGCGGTCCTAGTTGGTCAATATTCTTGCTGAAATCAGCTTGACCGGCAGCTTAGCCCTTACTCCTTTGTATGGGAGATTGTCACTGCTGCCATTTCCTTCGGATCTGGGAAGTCGGTAGGTAATCTACCTACTTGCACATGGCTATCCGGAATAGACAGCAACCATATTTCTACGTTCAGGCAGTTTTCTCTTTTATTTATAACTTGTTTTATGGTTTATAACGAATCGTAAATAGTTTAAAAAGTCCATTATTTCCGTTAGATATATAATCTCCGGCCTTTTAGTCCTACCGGTATCCCTAATTTGTGCGTTTTCCTAAGCTTATGTAGATGATAGCATTTTAAAGGGACGGTTTTCCGGTCTATTCTCTAAATCCTGAGACCAGCGCACAAGTCACAGCAAGCCGCACATGGGTAGTCATGGTAAGCACCCTCCACCTCCACAGTCTCTCTGCTTACCGCAACAGGTGAATTCACACGCCCGGAATCAACCTCCAAGGTCCAAATATTACCAGTCACCACATACTGCGGAAATTCGAGGACCTAATCCGGACCAGAATCGCGGTGTGGACGACGCACTCGTTCTGAACGGAAGCGAAGCAGCGAGCCGAGTCGAGTCTAGGTCACCCCTCGGTTCTGTGATATCGGATCCGACCCTGAGTGCCTCTGCGCTGTCAGGGTGCGCACCTAACCCCTGTCGATGTGCGGCTCTATCTACCAGATGCCCAAGATACCCATCAGTATCCAAAGCTAGCTTCTTGGCGGCCGCTCCATGTAGACGCCCGATGTCATCTGTAAGTAGTGTCAGATACGGGCAACATTTCCTTCGATGATTAATTCCCATTTCATTGGATTACCAGAACGTGCGTTGTAAGGTATCTGAGTCACACTGACCATGCACCCTTCCATCTATCCAAAGGACGCGCATATGCAACGTGCCTGCGAATCCTGACAGGACCCAGTAGCATGCTCAGCTACCGACGGCGCCTACGGCAGATGGCTTTATTCAGAATGTCTCAAGCGCGATGCATTGATGTGGACATACGAAATTCTCGGGAAGGACAAGCCATACCACAAGCCTGCCCTCAAGACGAAGGGCGATCCGGACAATAGGTAGACAAGGGGACTGCTCGGCGTCTAAGTCCTCCCGACAAAGGTGCCGAAGTCAAGCAGTCAATACATGCGAAGGGCGAGGATGCTCCTGAGGATGTTGTCAAGGCTGATATCGAAAGGACCCCGAAATGCCCACACAACCTTCGCAACTTCCTTTGACGGCCGATGGGCTAGTCCCGGCCACCAGCAGCGCGGCCAAGAAGGCAAGTTCGAGAAAGAAGAAGAGCGCTGGAAAGAGGGCCGAAGCCCAGCCATACGAGGGCGTATTCGGTGCCGAGCTCAATGTTCCGGAGAGTTCATCTGTGCTGGAGATTCGAGACCTCCGAGAGAATGTTCGGGGAGGCGACAAGACATGGACGGGCCCTGTGTCTTGCGTAATTGTGCGGTGTGTAGAAATGAGGTTCCACTTGCACTAGTCCGACAACAAAGTCTCGTTGCGTCTCTGTATGCGCCAGGTGTGGTGCGTTACCCATCGGGGCATACTAAGAAGGTAAGGTCGAGTCGGGAACAGCGATATCGCCCCTGACCCAACTCACCAACGACCCAACCAGTACTACTATTCATCAGACTTCCTTGCGGCCCGCTCCGCCTGTATGTCTTCAGGTCGACGCCCTGTCCCCGACTCTGACTCAAGCAGCAGTAGCCTGTTATCCCGTTCGCCTCACTATCTTGACCACCTCCTCTAGATTCCTCCCTCAGCACACAACCCTCCCTCTGCCGAGCCTTCATGGAATCCTCGGTGCGGCCGTCGGCCGATGAATGAACAAGGTGAAAGCCCGAGAGGCTTGGATCAGCAGGAGTCTATGACTAGACGCCTATCGACGAAGATATCTATCTGGTGACCTGGCCGCCGCAGCTTCTGCACGCACATCTTCGACAGGGACCAGAAAATGTCAACTTCAGCCTCTCCCCGGGTAGCACCTTGCCACATCTTTCCGCCTTGGCCCCGGCGAGAGGCAGTCATATTCGGCTCTTCGACCAATATCCGCTGTCCTCGTAAATACAGTCGCCCCTACGGCTTTGGCCTTGCCTGTCACTCCGCCGACCCCGAACTAGTTACCCAAGGATGCATCAGAATGGGGTACTCAAAGAGTAACATACTAATAACAGTAAAGCCGACCAATCACCACGTCAATGTACTAAGTGTAGAGACCGGCACCTCGCTACGGGCCCCCTGCTCTCGCACGAGGACGAAATCGCCGCCTCCTATTACAACAAAGGTGCCATTTCCGAACCCGACATTTCGCCCATTAATCTCTACAATCAGCTTTGTGGACGCCTACTGGATCGCGTGCAAGGTGACCAAGCCCTTCGCCCCTAACGGGCTGTCCACCTCGAGTCGGGAGGTAATGCCGTTTATGCTATTCCACGAGACGGAAATTTCTCCCCCGGGAACTCGAACTTGCCAGAAACCCATTCGAGACCCAGAGTGAGAGGCGCGATCTTCCATTCCATATACCCGGGCTTCTCCGGGCTCACGCCCAGCACGTACCGGCTCAGCTCACCCGTCGGTCCAGCTCCCTAGCTGTGGCATAAACTCGTGATCTTGCCGAGGCTAGGCGCGCTGTCTGCGTCTAGAGTCTCCTAGGAGCAGCCCGTGTAGTTTGCACTTGACGTGTCTGCTATTGGTGCCTAAGGAATCTTCAGCAGGCTGAGGGCAGTCCTACTGGCGCCGGAGAACATCGCGGCCCGTAGGTGGTGAGCCGAAGGGTAAGGACTTATCAACCTGGCGAAACCAGCCTCGGTTGCCCCTGAAGAAAATTGCCAGCGGCCCCTTTTGGTGTGTTAAGCTGCGTAAGGGCTTCCAACACGAGTGGCATTCTGTTTTGAGTTCCCGTTGTCAAGCGTGTGAGGATAGCCAATGCTTTCGAATCCTGCCCAAACACGTTTTGGACGCTCTCAGAAGCGTAATAAGCGCCCAGGTTATTGCTCCAGAGCCGCGAATTAATGGCAGATCGGAGAGCAGCCAACCGCTTGACGTAGGGTGCAGGGTCGACTCCGCCGTCTGCGAACAAGCCGAGGCATTCTTGGAGTGCGTATATGTAGATTATGTTGAACCTTGTGACGACGCCGCTTTGTGCGGGATCGTAGTAGTTCCAGTCCCCACCAGACGCAGGGTTCGAGATATTAAAAAGTCCGCTATCGGATAGCACCTGAGAGTCGGCCCAATCGAGCATCTAGGCGACCTTGGGTGCCTACTCGGTTGCAAATGTTACGTTGCCAGTTTGCTGATAAAACTGCGCCGCCGCCGTGAGCATAGTAAAGGAGTAACCGATGAGGCCGGTGATGTTGGGGCCGATTGAGGTGGTGAGTGGAGCTTGTTGGATCTTGGCAGTAGGTGCAAAAAGCCAGGGCCAAATTAATAGGATCCAATTAGGTTCAGGGTGCCGCGGATATAGCTGGAGCCATTTGTGCTAACTAGGGATGAGCCGAGCGCGACGTCTAGGTTACCAGCATATGCAATACGATCGCACTTGAAGCCATTAACTGTGGTGTCGAATGGATTAGGGCCAATGAGAAACTTAGGGAAGAAAGCTTCGTGCGTACTCAGACGAGTAGATCGAATCTCCGGTGAGCGACTCAACCGAGGGATTCTGGAACACGCCGACATGGCGGAAAGAGGCTCCAAGCCCAAAGGATCCAAACATAGACGATGTTTGCGAAAAGGATAGAACCGAGACGCCGTTAATGGAGATCAATATGTCCCTGACGTTGACGGTTGCGCTGACGCGGTGCCAGGAGCCAATCGTAGCGTTAGAAGGAAGCAGGCCGAATGCTAGGGGTGGAAAGTCTAGCTTGGTTGTGCTGAAGTGCGCCGAGACAGAGCCGTTGATGACGTTGCGGAAGATGTAGATGCCGTTATTCAAGGTGTCGGCGAAGACAGAGAAGCCAAAACCATGGGAAACAGGCTTGACCTCAAATGCCACCTGATACTGCATCAGGGATGCTGCGATAGCTCCCGACAGGACTTGGAGTGCCTGACTCGAGACCAGTGAACCTTCCGAGGACACCTGCCGGAACTGGGGGAGGGATTCGCGGGGATGTCGTTCATCTGGATCGCTAGTGCTCCCGCCCTCCAGATGCGATTAAGGAGGTCGTCCGAGCTTTCGAAGTAGTCTGGAAGCTCTGTAAGGGGAGTGGTGGAGGTAGTCGGCTTGGCGCCAACGTTTCGCAAGACTAACTCTCCCGATGTTGATAGGTTCAGTTTCTGATACCGGAAGGCGCCCTGAATGAGTCTATTGGTGTACGTCGACGGACCGGTAATGCCTCGGTGATGGAAACCTGGGCTACGCCCGCCTGACCGCGACGGAGACATCTGCCGCATGGCGGCTTCTTCTCGTCGCACTAGGGCTTTATTGTTAACTGCGTCCCGGTCAATGGAATAGTAGAGAGGCGGCGATGGATGTACTTTGATCTTCCGAGACCTGCAGATTGAGCAGCCTGTCCGGACTTTTCGGTAGGATTTCCGTCTTAACTAGACGATATTTCGGCTGATATTGATGCCCATATTAGTCTCCATTGTGCTAATAGGGAATCAGCATGCCTCGAAGGGTGAGGCAGTGTCTGGTCGGCGGTGAAGGAGACAAGTATGCTCGGATGATCGTGGTTGGCGATCGTTGGGGGGGAGCGTTTCCTTCAGGTCTTTTAAGTATGGATGATCAGCCCAGGCACTAAGCTTTTGGACAATATGAAAAGGAACGCACCGCACTCCCCTGAAGTGCCTACTAGTCTGTTTAAGTACCGGCTTATGGGCAGTTAGGGTCTTTCAAGGGCCCCAAACCCTAAGCATTCGGCCGGGTGATAGGCCGAACTGGCAAGGGATCATTGAGAACAGCTCAATTGGAACGGAAGATCGATTGGCAACCCTCAAGGGGGTGATTCTACGTCGAAGTTAGACCCTACGGCTTCAAAATCTGCCTGACCAGAAACTACATAAAAGGACCTTTTCTCTGACAGTATACTTGCAATTTATGCCATGTCCATGGTTGCAATTTCAACACTACCCCTAACTCCCTCTCAACTGTTGGCTCGCTCTAACTGGGGCTCTCGCCCAGGGTAGGGAATCAATCCATCCACGTCAATATCCGACTTTGTGGATTGAATTGACGACTTGCTCAGCCAAGTGCCGCAAGGCTGTCCGTGGATTGATGTCCATAATATTGAACCTATGAAAGACCCCCGTCGCGTTAACTCGGATTTCCTAATCGGGCAATTCGTGAAGCTATCACCGAAACTTCTATTGCCTCACCCCTGCTCCTCCTCAGAACAAGCCCGTCTAACAGCGTTGGAAGACGCTGTATCGTCAAGTAGTATGTTATTGACACCTTCAATAATGCTTGCGCGTAACCAAGATCGCGGCGTTTGGATCAGTCCAATCGCGCCAGCGTCTAAACTGTTTCGGAGGGGCTTCATCGACCCAACCCGGACGCTGTTGAACCCCAACCTCGTCGAAATAGTCCCATCGTAGGCTAGGGTGTAAGGCGGCGGCGGCGTAGTATACTGGCGAGTCCCTCAAAGTATTGTAATATTTGTCGAGCTTCATCCAGCCAAGACTGACATTACCACCAAATTGCTCCGGCTCAGGATGTCTCTCAATGTGCGATTTTGCCAATATGCTGGTGCTGTTGCTGGCCTCTGGGGTCTAAATCCTACCAGGGTACGAAGGGTATGACGGTGAGGTAACTCATTTGTCGCAAATCATCATAATAGAAATGTCCCTTTTAAGTGTTGGAGAGATGCTAGAGTACTCACTCCAGCAGAGTAGCTAACGCTAAAGGGTCCCTAATCACCAATCTGCCTGCCAACCAGTCATTCAACTTTATATATACAAGAAATGGGCGCCGGGTACGGAAACCCGAAGGCACTTCGTTAGCGCCCCCCTTTCTGCAGAACAACCCGTAAGAGTGATCCCGGGATGTCGTCGAATAGAAAAGCAGCGAAGTATCGCATGCGGTCTCTATTGGCATGAAATCGGAAAAAGGAGAAGCAGTGTACCACGAGCTAAGAGCACCATCGACACAGTATCCATGTCCCAAGTGGGTAAAGAGCGTTCTACATCTTGAAGAGGCATTGAAAAGTAGACCGCATGTCGAGGATATGATGGTACAAAGCGATACCAAATTGGCCGAATAAGCCATCTGGCCTTGCGCTGCGTGGCGTCTACCTAACATCCCTGATCCGACCTTTGATCCAAGTTATCAAATCTGCTCGATTTCTCCGCTCCGAGTATCCGGCAATGGTCTAATTTCGCTTGATCATCCATTCCCATGGACATGGGGCTTAGGTCGACAATCCGCTGTTGAAAAGATTGCCAGTGTCGCACGGAGGATGCAGCCGAGCCACTCACGGCACAGTTCCTCCCTATCCCAAATCACTTAGCAAACCGTCAATTACACACAGGAGAGAACCTTGCTAGAGCTCACCTCGCCTCTCCACTGGTTATGTTGGGCTGGTACCTTCTTCCGGTTTGTTCATGTTGAGAGCACCACGCCGCGACGAGGATCTTGAAGTGGCCGCATGAGCAGTCAGCCTTTAAAGGGGTCAGCCCCCGTGCGGGAATGACTCATGTACAGGTCCTACCTGTGTGTAGTCGCACATAGTCGCATTAGTACAGCAGTACAGAAGTATAAATTTTAGTGATTGAACAGTCAGGACAGGGCAACTAAACGGCGATGCACGGAGACAATGAGGTTATGGTGCATATTAGGCAGGGATGGGTTATATACGCAGAGACAGCTAGTTGGTCACAAAAAATCTGCAGAACACATAATAGCAGACTGTCTCCTGGTGGACGGAAGCATATCACGAGAGCGTGATAGGTATCGTATAAACGATTAATCGGACTTACATGGCGACACTCATCCTCGATCCATCTGGCCAATACGATGCAAGGGCGGTATATCCGTCAGTGTACACGCATGAGAGCATGAATACATCGGAGGTAGAATCTGGACTGTGCGGAGCCGCCAGATCTGGGGAACCTTGCCTACTGACAAGATGCACTAGTCCCAGGTGGACAGAAGGGGCGCCAACACGTATACTGAGGCCGCATAGGCGGACGAAGACGCCAAGCGAGCGCTGGGTCAGTGAAGCAAGTGACCCGGAGGGTGTTGTTGTGTTGTTTAACGCCGTCGGTCTTCCTGCATAGAGGCCCGAACCCGTAGTCTCCCGAAGGGCATTGGGGGGTGTTAGGCTAGGTATTTTCCACACTGATCCTCCGTAACCCTATAGACGTGTCCGTAAGACCCCTCCAGTAACCCATCTAGCAGATCTAGCCCGTAGATGCCTTGCGTATACCGCACTTCTCGCTGTATCCTCCCTGCGGCTAGTTACGGGTAATACTTAGCACATGCCATTATCGTGTAATCGAATGCCCGACGGGGCTCGGGTCGTAGCTGGTTGGTGCTAGCGGTCGTCTCTTGGGGGTCGTGGGACCCCAGGGTCGCGTGCCGAAGTGCTGTAATAGTGTGTTTTTGTTGTTTTCTTCTCTAGATGTCTCCTCCGACCGTAGCAGCTTACTCCCCCTTGCTGCCCTTACCTTTCCACCCATACGCCCCCTGTACTACCTGTTAATAACAAATGAAGTACTGACCTAGTCTCGCCTAAGCCCCTATCTGGTACGGATATGGCTATGGAAGCGTGTGATCTGCAGGAAGTCCTTATAGACCTCGGGCTTCACGGTAAGTACCTCTAAAAGGTACCTCTCGCGACGCCACTCGATATAGTGTTGGAACTCGTCTGGCCACTCCGGCCATCTGCGAATTAGAGCTCGTGTGTGTCTGCAGTGTACGACATGCTTAGGATCCTTATCCCGTCCGCACGAGCATTCCAGTTCCGCGTCGTCGTGTGCGAACTTGCGGTGGCACCAGGCGAACTCTCTGTGCCCGGTCCGGGTTGCTAAGAAGTGGTGGAGTTCCGTTCCGGTAGGCTTTTCCGGGTTCCGCCGGGTAACGGAAAGGGTACTCTAGGGGAAACTGCTTATATCGCTTCGATAGGGGGGTAGGCACCCCGTATCACCACCGCCGTAACTCGTCCCGCTGTATTTGGCGTCTGATAGCCTTGATCCAGTACGCTGCGGGCGTAAATTCTTCGTCCACATAGGGTAACTCAGAACCGTCTTTAGCCAGCTGGCCGGCTAGTTCGTCACCTTCGATACCTTTATGGGACGGGTACCACCGGAAGCTAACCTCGAGCCGGTCCGCCACCCCTTGGAAGTACAGGTAGGCCCACCGGAAGAAGGGCGCCGCGTTGTCCCGTAGCCCCCAAATTACTCCCGTATCATCGATACAGGTCCAGACGCGTTTATTTCGTAGCTGTGGATGGCCCTCGTTTACCCGCTCTAGGCCTCGCAAGGCACCTAGGCCCTCGCCGTCGAAGTTGATCGAGCAATTGTCTAGCCTTTATACGCGCGACGACATATATTGATATCGGTTTTGCGAAACGGACAGTTTAAAATCAAATTTCCGGGAGAAAAAGCTGCGCCGGTGAAGCTTCCGGCATCAAGTGGCTGGTATATCTATGTGGGAGTAGCTAGGTGGCTACGTACATACAAATAGTGGGGCTGACGCGGCCACCCCCTCCGTTGCTCTAGCACCCCCTACACCTAAATTCCTCAGCCACCATACGTAGGTATCTCAACAATTACTTAATTTTTCTATTGCAGCAACAGCTTTATCTTTTATTGTTATGGTATACAAATAACCAGTTGACCGGGGTCGTTTATCAGGTAAAGTCATCGGAACTTTTGATTGCAAGGAACGAATTCGATAGGACAGGCAGGCCACTTAACGTAAAGTGAATGATATGACTTCCTTTTTCGTTGTGTATTGTTGGTCGAGCTGGGACGTGCGCTGTAGCATCGGTACAGACTTCCTGACATGCGCGAGCCATCCGTCAGGTACTCCAGGTTCGTGAATGGTATCTGTCCGGACACACATTTGCAGTCTCCTATATCTTTATCGATAATAAGGATAACGATGGGATACAATTTATCAATCTTTCGATGCATACCCATTTTCGGGTTCGAATCTTTTCAAGATCTTTTCGGTAAAGTATGAAGGAGATAGGGAGAGCCGCGGCTGCGCGAGTGCCGCATTAATTTCCTCCATGCTATCGGGTGAGGGCGGTGACTCGCCGTTAGGATATTTGCGCCTGTGGGTATAGACGTCGTGGTTAATAATGTACTATTGGAAAGCGCCATCGTAAGGTCCCGGGCTCTTGGTACTTGTGGCGTTCGATACAGTACTGCATCTCGTTGGTGACTGCGAACCGCGCTTTCGTCGTCCCAGACTGGGTTAGCTTATAGTTGGGAACTAGGGCATGGTCTTGGGAGGGGTCTCGGCCTGGCCCAAGCTAATAAGTTGCCCTGCGTTCACGGATATTCACGTTGCAAGTCTGTTCAGCCACAGCCAGTGAATCATGCGCCCGGCGAAAGCAATAGCATTAACATGAGGCTGTGGTGAAATGGTCCATGGATTGTGTGAAACTTAAGCTGTTTATTCTCTGGGGCTCTCTTTCTATCTGATACTCCCACTCTGGTATCTCATACCCTGCCGCACGCGCCAGCGCTAGGCTCCCCAGATCAGACCCGCGAACGACGCTTCCGAAGTCGTTTGAGGGACGTGGATTGAAGCGTTCCCATCCTGTCCTCTGATGCGTGCGTGGGCCGAAACTCCACCTTCGCAAACTGCATAGACGCATTCTGGATGACCTCATTGCGGATACTGCCCGTGAACGCAGCATCCACTCAGATTGGATCGACGCTAGCAGGGTAGTAGACGAGCGGCGGACCATCACTTACAGACAATGATGGGTCGGCCGGGTGAGCTTGCACCTTTCGCAATCGCTCTGGAGATACCACTTTTTGTGGAAACCAGAGCCAGGCGTCGGATAGAGGCACCGCCAGCAGTTGTTCACCTCGAAGGGGGCCTTAAGACCGACCGGGAGACGGATAGATGCACCAGATGCAGAGTAGTCTCGATCGCACAAATGTTGGTAAAAGTGGTGGCTCCCAACGACGTTGCGTGGTTTGCCAGGAGGTTGCTGTAAGATCCAGCACCCAGGAAGCTCAAAGTGAAGCCTTGCAATGATTCCTGTTGCTGTATTAATTGCAAACTCAGGTCCGTAGCAGTATCAGTCCAGGAATAAAGAGCAGTGGCCGTGAAATCATCGCAGTCCCAATACCACAAGTTAACTACCAAACACAGATGTCGTGCGGCGCCGGGGAGTAATGCGTATCCCAAATTTCGACGTTATCCATATCGATGCAAAAAATAGGGCGCAATCATGTTCGCCTGCATCTTCGTCCAGCCCCCCTTGTCGACGACCTCACCAAACTCATCCGTCGCTTCCTCGGGTGGGGAGTGGATCCTTCCAGCCCCGGACAATGTTAACATGCTCGCTATTAAGATCCACGCGGGCGGTCGGGTTTGTCGGGTTGTTAGGGTCATCCAGCTAGCTCTGCAGCGCGCCCTCGTCGACTTGGATGAAGTGCGGCCCGTGGACCGTGGCCATCTGGGGGTATTATCTATATCGTAATTTCGGGTTTCGGCGCGCGCCCAAGCCCTGAATCTGCGCTTCAGCTCAGCTAGCGAGGCGCCCTCGAGCTCCGCGTCCCCGACGGGAAGTCGGTAAGTAGTCTACCTACTTACACATGGCTGTCTGAAATACAGAGCAACCATCTTCCATGCTCAGACAGTCTTTCTTCCCGTCCAAAGCCTCCTTCATCGCTTATAGCGGACCGTAAATAGTTTAAAAAGTCCGCTACTTCCGTCAGATGTATGGTTTCTGACCTCCAAGTCCCACCGGCGACCCTGATCTGCACGTCTGTCCAAGGCCATGTAGGTAGCAGTTCAAACGGGGCGACTCCTCGGCAGGCATGATGGACCTGATCAGACTAGCCAGTCTTGAAATTCCATATGGCAGTTTATTACAGAACATAGAAGTGCTCTACGTTATTGGCCTTCTACGGGGGAAGAAGCGAGTTGCTCGCGAGTGCCTGTTCATGGGAATCCGTCCCCGTCGACGCAAACGCAGCTTTCCTGTCACATGCAAGGGACGGCCAAAGTCAAGCGCACGCGTAGTGTGATGGCCTACTACCTAAATGCAAGTTGAAGTTCACATTACTAAATAACCAGATCCGACACCGAGATCCGTACTAGTGCTGCCAGCAGCCCAATTCAGGGGGAGACTGCGGCGTTCTCAAGTGATATTACGGCTCCCTTCTTCATGAAGCTATTATAGAGATGGAATGGAATAAGATGGCAACTGGTCTGCTTGTGGATTACTATTAGCAATGCGCGGGGTGTATATATACATCTTCATCGCTCCGGTTCCGAGACACGATGAATCACCACCTAGCGCCGTCGCATAGACGCATGGGTTTGGAGAGACATGGAGTGGAAGACAGCATCGCTCTTGTCGGACGCCTTAATATGGAGGCATTCAAACACACCAGATATACCTACATCAAGCCCGCGCCTTCCGCTAGGAAATGCAACCTGGGAATATCCGGGAGCATGATACTTCTATTCCATGTGTCGCAGATCAGAATGCACCAGGGTAATTATCCAAATCCTGCGCATCAGGTTCGAAGGAGTAATTCTTGGCATGGTCCTTCCAGATAAGGGATGGCCGAAGCGGCGCCCAGAACAGACTACGGCATCCTCGAATCCTGCGGGTCCGCGGGCAACGGCGCAACTCTGCCCACTTGATTTGCCTACATAGACTAAATCTCCAGCGGCTGAGGTGGGGCTGCTCTTCCCCGCTCACCCGGACCATCCCGCGCGCGTTCTCCCCTGATCGCTCGCCAAGCCATCTTTATATTGACTGGAAGAGTATCAACTAGTAGTTATTCCGCAGCCCACAAAAGTACCTCGCTGCTACCCCGTATCCACCCGGAAGATGTCCCAGGATCGTGAGGAGAGGTCATGGTCTGGCAAGGTCGCCCAGTGTGAAGGTCTCGGCAGCATTTCGGCCTCCTGCTCGTTACCCTTTTAGGTCGGTTGGTTGATGGCATTGTGCCTTTCCCTCGTCGCGGTTGAGTAGGTATATTATGTAGTGGGAACGGCTGAGTGGCTCACGTTCTCCATCTAATCGGGAACCATAGCGCCTACTAATTCAGCGGATGGTCATCCCAATTAAAGATTATGATGCGCGATAATTAGACTCATTATTATGATTGGGTTGCACTGGACTCGTCTTTGGAGGCATCATCCAAGGCATTCACTCCGAAGTCCCAATCCGACTTCCCGTATATCTATACATGTCCCTATCCCCATTACCAACTGTAGCGGTGGCTCGTAGAGACTAGCGATCAGGTGATGGCCGTCGAGATGAGATGTATAGTAGAATCTTGCCGCCCGCCATTCCAGTTCGTCGAGTACCTGGATAGTTGTCCGTATAGCAATAGTGATACATGTTCCCGTGTCCATGAATAGTCGCCGACCATCCCCCATCATTCTCATACGCCCCGGAAGAACTGCCCGCATCTCACATTGTAACAAAACTACAAACTCCTAGAGTGCCAGTTCTGGACTCTCCCTAGGTTCATTTTGGACTTGGACCGAAAGGGGCTTTCCCTTGGGAGTCAAGTGGTCCATCAGGCTGCCGGGGTCGATGGTGCGGTAAGGTCCACCGCCTACGGCATCGCTGATGTGGCTCTTCGGCGTGCGGAGGCTATCCCAAAGCCCGGGGATGTGTCTGAGGAGCGGTCGTAGTGCCGCGGCTGAAGCACAGAAGATGGCGAGTCCCAACTCGATATCGGCCCATAGCAGGAGATCGTAATGTAAGCCTTTCTCCTCTTCCTTCGAGGAGCTAGTTAGCTTGATGATGACGACGAGCTTGACGATGGTGGCGGAGCTTGCACTGTAAGAGTGATAACGGTCGTTAGTCCGTGTTCTTACATTCGCTCCTCTTCGTCGCTAGGGGTGTGGGACCACTCACAAAACTCCTAGCCCGAGCAACAGACAGACTGTGATCTTGAGCCTGGTGCTCATCTGCACGTTCCAGAGCATGTATATGGGCAAGAGGGCGTAGAAGTAGTCGATGAATATGTTGGAGATGGTGCGGAAGCGGCCGACGTTCGTGCAGGTCACGCTGCCGGCGTAGTTACTCGACCCCTGCTTTGCACATAGCCAGGACGTGTACAGAGTCATGACCACCGTCCAAATGCCCACCAGGAGCATTGATGCAAGGAGGATCAAGCGGAGACGGTGGGAGCTCGCGAGACGGTACAGGACCAAGGCTACGGCGAGCTTGACTAGGCCCGACGAAATATAGATACACAGCTGGTTGGCGTAGTGATACTGTGCACCCGGTTAGTACGTCCGCGAGCGTTTACAGGAACTTGACAAAGAGTCGCACTCTTTTCGATTCCACCTCATCATAGTACGGCTTTTCCTCCTCTGCGGCATATCCGTAGGATATGGCCGTAAAGCCCATCGCGCAGTGGAGGATATACCCAACCTGCCGGGTATCGAATCAGCACCTAGTGCGCCGCATAGCATCGGTAGAGAACCAACATAGGTTACGAGCAAAGTAAGGTCATCCAACCCGAAGGATCGGGTCTGCAGCTTCATCCGGACGTAGACGCGACCGGCCAGGGCGATGCCGTCGACAGTCAGGAAGGTCACCATGGACGATATCAAACTCGCCCGATACCCGGTCGCTGACATCTTGTCGTCGATTAAAGTCGATAGACAACACTGGCGTGATCTAGTCGGTATATGATGGCACGATCGTGCCCGCCACGGGGAATAAGCGGCTTGTGGGGAGCATCTGAGGCTTATGATGAACGTTCCCTCCAGCCAGCCAAGGGAAGCGGGAACCAAGAAACTAAGAAACGGGGGATGTGCGCCTGGGCTTGGAGTCCAAACGGTTTATTTTAAAGGCTCATTGATGTAAGACGGAATGCCGGTTCCTGTCAGCATACTCGGCACTTAGGCAGATCCTTGCTCCTTACTGCAAATGGGGATGGACAGCAGGAGATGGGACCGGACATTGATGGCGTATGCTGAGATGATTTCGAATGTCAGCCCCCTCGGGGACTGAGGACCGGAATGCTGCGGTCCCCGTACTGCCATGTTGACCTGAGTGATGCACGGAGCCAATGAATGGAATAATCCTGTCTGGGCTGACAGCGCCAGGTTGGAGGCTTCAGACCACTGGCTGCGGTGCTGACATGTTGATATCTGGGCTTCATACATGGCTCGACGGTACCCAAAGGGGGGAGAGAAGATGCATGTACGAGGGGGATCGCTCCAATGATATTCACCCAAAATGTGCACCTGCCGCTTCAGATCCAGTGGCAGTGTATCGCAACACCGCAGCGGAAATCGACACTCCAGGTGGGACCGAAATATGTCTTCAATCCCTGATTGGAATATTCGAAAGAAGGCGCACTCGAGTTGCACAGGAAAAGCTTGGGCAGTAATCTAGGAATCTACGATAGAGTTCCCTTGCAGCTGAAGCTTAAATCCTTCCGTGCAGTTTCCTATTCGTGGATTACAACGGCGCAACCGCATATACAGATCATGTGAGTGCAACCCTAAGGCGACCGCTACAAAGATATAAAGAAGGTCGATAGAGAACTTTGGTACAGGGTTGATGATCAATCGGAGGAGACAAGAGCCCGCGCTATGCTCTGGCTGCTCGAGGATTTTGGCTAATCCGGTCGCGCCCATATATAGAAACAAATATCTTTAGTTTCCCTACGCTAAGCAGTTCAGGGTAATACCCGGACCAATCTAGGAGAGGCGCGTCAACGTTGAACGGCGGGGTTTCGTCTCGGGGTTTTCAGCTCCCAATTAACTTCCTACCAAATACCAGCTTAAGGCGGGACAAAAAAAAGGCACTTACTTCTCTTGCGGGATATTCAAGGCCACTCAGTGGTGGCAACCAATGGAATGGCGCAGGAAGCGAGTCTTCCCCAGTTACAGTAAGAGGAAGCGATGATCCCTGATCACGTTGCATTCAGCTAATCTACGAAATACGCCGCTTGGCTTTCTCCGATGTGTTCAAAAAGGACCGATGCAACCCATCTCCTGCTTTCCAGTCAGTTTCCTTTTTGATTGGGTGTCTCCCGTAATCCCCATCCTGGCCAGACAAATCCCACCCAGACTATTACTGCCACTGCTTTTAGTTTCTCCTGCACCAGGCAGCAAAAGTCAGCATGCGGCCGCAGCACTTTCTGGCACAGGCCGTCACGGCCTTCACCTACTTCTTCACCGAGACCTCGGGCACCGCAACCAACCTTGAATACTCCAAATGGATGGCCCGCAGTACCATGTCCCGTCGCCAGGGCATCATGACCGGCGACGGCGGCCCTTCCGAGCTGCTGCAGGCCGGATTTACGCAGAAGACCCTCATTGCCCTCATCAAGCAATATCCGGATACTCCCTTTGTCCGGGACTACATCGAGACTAGCGCCGCGTCCGTGGTACCCTATGTCCTGAATGCGACGTACAATGCCTTATCATATCCGATGGACCGGCTGTCGAACGGCCAGGCGCTGCTACAGTTTTCTTCCTCGAGTGTTCAGACTGAATTGTTCCGAGCCGCGGCATACGCGCTGCGGAAGAGCATCGACCTGAACCGCCGCAACCCCGTGGGCGGGCTCTGGTACTACGTCTATCCGGAGTGGAGCTATCTCGACGGCATGTATTCGTATGCGCCCTTCTACGTGCTCTACGCCAAGAACCAATGCAAGTGCGAGGACGTCCATGCCGAGACCCTTCGGGAGATGTATTTCCAGGTCGACCTCCTTTGGCAGCGCACTCTCGACGAATCGTCCGGCCTGCTGGTCCACGGCTACGACGCCTCGCGCACGGCGGTATGGGCGGACCCGGTTACCGGTGCGAGCCCGCACGTCTGGGTCCGCGCTCTCGGGTGGTATACCATGGCTCTGGTGGATACCCTCGAGCTTCTCCCTACCACCCGCACGGGATCGACGTACAAGAGATTACTCCGCGAGAAATTCCAGTCCCTCATGGACGCTATTATCGCCGCCGTAGACCCGACGACTGGAGCGTGGTGGCAGGTCATGGACCAGCCGGGCCGTGAGGGGAACTATATCGAGTCCAGCGGCAGCGCCATGTTCGCCTATTCGCTCCTCAAGGGGGCACGACTCGGGTACCTAGACCGCAAGCTGGGTTCGGTCGCTGTCAGAGTGGCGACTCGGACTCACGAGTACCTGACCAAGACGTTTGTCATTCGCGAGGAAAACCGGAACCTAGGTTATAACGGCACTGTGTCCGTGTGCAGCTTGAACTCCACCGCAACCTTCGAGGTAAGAGGCTGATGTGTTCCTGTCTCCTATTGTTCGTAATCTCCTGGTTAATGACGCTAACAACCGTGATAGTATTACGTTAACCAACCGATTGAGTACAACAACGTGCTCGGTTCTAACGCTTATATCCTCGCATCCCTAGAGGTCGAGAGACTCGGACGTTGATGAGCCATATATGAGAAACCATGGTATAAAGGGCCTGTAGAGCCATACCTGCTTAGTGCAGCATTGTTTATAGGAGGGAATGGGGCACATATATGAATCTTCTGCTTGTAAATATTTGTACCGACTATATACAGTGGTCCCGTATCAAAATGGGTTGAATGCCCGTCAGATTCCATAATAAGTGAATAGCCTAGAGGGCTTAGGAACTATAAGTATATACAGAAACTGTACGTCGTCTTTACCCTCATACCAACAAATCCTACTAGAAAGATATATTTGGCATGACCCTTCGCGCTCCAGTTAGTCCAAAAGCATAGCCTAGCTCGTGTGTTGCGAGCTGAACCTATTCTCATAGACCTGCAGTGTTACGGCCTGGTCACCCGTAGCAGCGTAGGAGCTCTTATACAGCTGTAAGCACCAAGTTGATTGCTACCAATGCGATCAATCCGCCAATCTTTTGACCCTGGCGTAGTGGTGTGGGGTGCGCACCGTAACACGTAGACAATCATGGCATTGTTATAGACTCGACCATATTAGCCGATACTGTCTTAATCTGAGTCCATTGGCTCGCGTATTCCGCTTGTTGTCCGTTAGCAGCTGGAAGGGTGATTGTTTGCATATAAATAATGCCTACTTGGTATAAAAACATTAAAAACTGAAGGATTTTAAGATGTAAAAGTTGCGTTCTTTATGCCACTCGCGGCTCAGAAGCTTCCTTACGTAACCCTCGCTCTATAAAACTTAAAAGATGTGGTTAAAGATAGTCTTTGTTATACCTGCTCTTCTATAAACCGCTAAGTCTAAGAAATTTGAAACTATATAATATAAAATTAATTATTTATAAAATATATTTATATGACGTTAAATAAAAACAGTTATAATGTATTATATAAGCTTTCCGTTCGTTTTTTTATCATTTTGACCACTTAGCTTTAATCATTTATTTCTTAATACCAACAACATAGAACTGTTTATAAAAGGAAGGACGATGAATTTAACCATCTAGGCTAAAAAATAGAACTCAAAACTTAGTTATAAACGTCTTTATACGATATATAACATCTCCAAATTTACTTTAAGAAACCGATATAACGATACAGCTTTCCGAGTCGACATTATTCTTAATTTGGGAAAATCAACGCCGAACGAAAGTAATCGATTGTCTAACGAAGTCTTAATTTCGATGCGCGAGCGTTTTCTGTCCGGCTTTAACATGTTAAAGATATAGTAAATTTATTGCTTGCTTAACGCGTTACGATACGCGTTGGGGTTAACTGGGCGTCGAACATTGTTAAACGGTAAAAAAAAACTTTAGACGCGTTTAAATCGAAGATCGATTATTAAAGGGTTTTATGCGAAAATTGAGAGATATTTCGTAAGTGATTCGAACTTGTTCTGGCTATTATTACAAAATACGGTATCGCAAAGAGTATATTTATAACTTCGACGAAACGGAATTTTTAATAGAGTTTTTTTTATCGTAGCGAGCCTAATGGTTACATATGGTAAAAAACGTAAAAAATATAAATAAGCGTAATAAAGAAATAAAAACTGGATTATAGTTATTTAGGTTGTTAATTTTTATAATTGGGTTAAGTTTTTATTTATTATTATAACGGAAAAAGTTTACTTTAGATTCTAATATTACGATTACTTATTCCTAGCGAATGAAAAGATTAATTTAAGTAATAATAGTTAGATAATAAACGAATTGGATTTAAAATAAACCTAATATTTTGACGAATATATTCGAATGTATACGGAAAGATCGAAATTACTTTTTATTCTCGACGGCTACCAAAAGTTACTACTCGATAAAATTCGAAAATACTATACAAATTACGATATTGTTACGGTTTATATACCCGCGCATTTTCCGTATCGGTTTTAATCTTTGAAAGTATCTTGTTTTTCTGTTTTAAAACTCGTTTATTTGCTATATACTAAAAATTTTATATAGAGCTATTATATTTATATCGCGAAAGAAAATGTCTTTGCCGGCTTTTATAACGCGTTTAAAGCTGCTATAACGTCCAATAATATCAAATCCGGATTCGCGAAAACTGGCCTTGTTTTATTCGATTTTAATGAAGTTTTTTTCCGAGTTCAAAATTCCTTTAGTTGTATCTACGCTAACCGTTTTCTCGTTTACTTCCGCCGGTTTTCCCGCCGGTTTTATTTTTTTCCCCGGCCGGAAAACCCTTCAAAAACATCTGAGAAATAACAGTTAAAAAAGTTGCTCGTAAAAGAAAATCAAAAACTATTATAGTAGTTCGCTAACAAAAATAGTTAAATCATTTAATCCTTTGACTAAAAGTAAATTTTCTTTAGAAAGAAACCGTTTAATTACGCGAAACGAATTACATCTTAAGTAAATATCGGAGGACTAAACACAAACTTTTTTAAAAGGGAGAAATATTTACTATATAAAAAGAACAAATTTTTTAGCAGAAAAAGAAAAGAATAATAAAAATACAGCTAACAGCGGCTGGAAGTAATCATTACAAGAAGGTTAAAACAAAAGAGCGGAAGTATGGCGTTTACGGCAAGCCCGGACATAATGTATATACTTGTAAAGAAGCTGTAAATACGTCTAACTAAAAAGAAATCTGATTAATTTGAATTGATTTAATGTGTTATAGTTGATTAATATAAATCTGTTATTACGAAGTGCCAGAGAACGAACGGTAAGCTTGTGTAAGCGGTAAGCTTGTATGGCACCTTATACTATTTGTAAAGCAGTAATATACGTTTTATACTTATTTCATAAAATATATTTAATTAAGTTGGAATCCCCTCCTCCCCCAATTCTCTAACGCTCCACACTGTTATAACTAAAGGGCTTGGCCTGTTAACAGACGGTCGGAGGATATCGGACGTATTCTCGACGTAGGTCTCAGGTCACGTAGCTGGCTCAAAGGTCTTAAGGTACTTAGCGCTTTAATCCCCTTAAGCCTATAAAAGGAGAAACTTAACGGGCTTAGAAGTTCAAGCCGCTTAAACGCCTTAAGTTAAAAATAAGATATATACGTTCAGTATTTCTTATAATTTAAATAGCACCAGCTTGCAATACAACTTGGTTATCCAGATTTACATCTGCTATTATAAGACGTAACTATTACTTATTGCTTAGATTCCCACGATACCACTACTAACATAAACCGTACGACTTAGGTTTAATAATTAATTAAGTCTATAATCGTTAACTATACGTTGCTGTCAGATAATCAGACCAATTGTTAGCTCATACCATTGAGCCACGAACCCCTTGTCGGGTCGTATCAGCGACTTGTTGTTGTGCACACGCTCTTATCAAGATTTATGGGGTCCTGTCTAGCCTGTCTTGGCTGTAGGGGGCTGTGTTCTCACAGTTGCAAACTTTTGTTTAATAGTACCGTTAAACTCTAAGCAATAATCAACATTATTAGAATGACGACTAGGATTTAGAATACGACTACCTAGCTGTTAAACGCTAAAATTCAGCAACTTAAGGCTATTATTTAATATCTAAGCACCCAAACTCCAACGGCAACGCCAACCACCTCTAGGCTTAAGGTTAAAAAGCCTTAACCCTACTATATTAAAAAAAGTATTTAGGGCTTCCTAACTCAGGCCAGAATATATCTACGGTTCCTGGCATTTAAGAACAAAACCGACAAAATCTTTACAGTAGTAGCATTCCTTATTGAAACGCCTTGGACTGGTTCAAATCTATTATGCAAGATTACCTAAAGAATATCGAAAACGATCAAAAAACGTTTACTAAGAGAATCTTCCTAAGTTACGTCAATTTTGAATAAAAGCTTAAGGATAATTTCGACAACCCGGATGCAAAGCGGAAAGCTGCACAGCATCTTTTATACCTAAAGCAGAAAGGGCCAGCTTTTAAGTACGTAATCGAATTTAAAAACCTTAAAGCTAAGGCAGAATAGGTAAATAACGAGGATAACATCCTGATCGACGTTTTTTATCAAGGGCTAAAAAACGACGTTAAGAACGAAATCATCAAAATTGAACGACTTACTTCATTTAACAAGTGTATTGCCGAAGCTATGAAGACCGACAATCGGCAGTTTGAACCACGACAAAAACGACCGAAAACAATTTGCTCCCCGGTCCAAGTTTATAAAGACTAACTAAGGTCGAAAACGTACTACGCCTTCTACTTTTTATGGAACTTAACCAGGACCTATAAAGTTAAAGGTCATTCAGTCAAAGGATAAGGAGTTAATAATCTGCTATAACTGTAGCAAAAAGGGGCATATTGCTCGACGTTGCCGAAGCTCAAAAAAAAAGAAAACAAGTATAGTAAGTACCTATTCCTGAGCGCTAATATAAGAAGGAAACCGGCAATGGAAAAATGATTAACATAATTCGCGTTAAAGATAATTGTGATCCCTCGCCAGAAATACAGCAAGGATTAAGGGAAACAAAACGGTTATCCTAAGCAGCGGCAAAAAAAAAAAAAAAAAAGAAAAAAGAAAAAAAAAAGAAAGAATTAAATCGACCGGACCTACCGTTACCTAGTAGCTACAGGAGCACGAAAAATGGAGAAAGTTAAGCGAAAATAAGTTACTTTCCCGCGCGCAATAAAAACGACAATAGAAAAAAAAAGTTAGCGATTAAGGTATAGCTAAAAAAATATCGAAGATATAACGAAAATTTATGCTCAAAAACGCTCGATCGATATGGAAAACTTGACGCGGTTAACTGTAAAGGATCGTAATGCGAGGTATACGAAAATAAAAAGAAATATATTACGCGACGGATTACGCGCAAGTGGTGACAAGGTTTCAGTTTTAAGAATCGAACTGGGAAAAATTCCAAAGATTAAAAGTAATACCGATATCTACGAGAAATAACGACGATGGAAGAAATCGACGTACTGGCAGCAGCCCGGAGTTGGCCGAAAAGAAGGCATTATCCGACAGGATAAGCTAATCTAGAAAACGGTAAAAAAGTATTGCCAAAAAATAATTATGAACTTGTAATTTCAGCTGGTTTTTACAGAAAATCCAGCAAAAAACCCAGCTATCGAAAAGGAGATTTGCTTTTTTTCGGACAAAAGCTGGAAAACCCTAAAGCTAGAATATATTACTAAAAAAGCGTTCCAAAACCAAGTGGAATATTTGGCAGCTACGCTGCGACGACAGGAACAGCAGCTAAAATGAATCCAAAACGAAAATAAACAACTGGGCAAAAAAATCTGATAGTTGGAAAATAGCCTTAAAAATCCGAGCCATTTATAAAAGAGCTTTAGGTTAGCAGGAAGAACAAAGATAAATAATAATACTTTAAAAAGGCTTTAAATACAATAAAAATAACACAAAAAAAACTAATTAGAATACAGGTACAAATCAAAAAAAAAGCGATTTACCGCATTTGTTAATTACGGAGCAACAAAAGGGAATTATATCGCTCCAGAAATAGTAAATGTCACCCTTACTAGGGAGCAGATGTACATGTCAGATATAGGGGACATTAGATGTGTTGTATTAATTGGCTAGATACGTGCACTCTCGCAACGCGTCTTGATCTTTGAAGTAGTTTAGCCACGGAACATATATGTTCCGATTAGAAGGAATTTTATCGTATATGGGTGCTAGCGCACTCCCTGCTAGCTGACACACCCCCTCAACGCCTTGACGCAGTTACGACGTTAATCGTCACACTTCATTACTTCTTAAAGCCGCAGCGTTCCATTCCACCTCTCCTCCGGCGATTGAATCCTCCTGATCAGCTAATTCCTCCTTTAAAATCACTTGCAGGTTGTTCTTCCGCCGATCGAGGGCTTCCATAACATCTATTAATTCTAGCTGCTTTTTAAAATGCCTGAAAGGTTTTCGTGATAGGGCCTTTGTTAATCCATCAGCCAACTTGTCGCCCGTAGGCGTATAATCCACTTTAATTATATCTTTTTCTGTAGCTTTTTGCAATTAGTAATTATGTATATCTATATATCGTAGTTTCGTTTGTAATAGGGCGACGTCGGCGTTAATAAGCCGTATAGTCTATTCATTATTGTATTACATATTTAACGGTCCTGTATTTAGGGTAACTTTTAGTTTTTTAATTAGTCGAAAGCTAAATAAGGCTTTTTTGCAGCCTGCGTAAAGGATAATAACTTCGTTTTTGTTGTAAAAGTAGTTATTATATTTTACTTATTCGCTCGTTATCCTATTACTTTATTAAATAGCTTTATAACGTAGGCTTAAAAGCTTTTTCAATTGATCGTGTTATCTGTGAAAGAAGCGTCGTTCCAGGTATCCAACGAATCTTTACTCCCGAACTGTAACGTTAGTATATTAGTTTCGATTAGGTATAATATAATTCGATCGGCAGCTTTGTAATTTGCGTTGTTAGGGTTTAAGTTAAATCGGGCAAGTCGGGATACCGCAAAGGCTATATCGGGTTGCGTATTAACTGTTACGTATAGGATGGAACCGATCTTTTTTTGTATTTGTTAACAGATTTTAAATGGGTTAGATTAGGATTCGGCAGTAATTCGACGCTAGTTATTAGTATATTTAGGAGGTTATTTAGATTCTTTTTTAGAATTAGGTTAGCCAGTTTCTTTATAAAGTTAAATTAAGAAAACCAAATTCTTTTTTTAATTTTGTTTTTGATTACTTGGATTCTTAGGAATTACTGTAGGTCCTTTCTCTTTGTAAGGGTATATCGTTTTTTTATTTGCTGAATTACCTGTTCGACGAGGTCTTAATCTTTCTTGCGGTACGCCGTAACGATATCGTCCATAAAAAAGAAGATAAGTACCCTTTAACGAATAAAACAATAGGGTTTATAAGGAACGGAGCTAAATTTCAAATTTTTAAGCGTTTTGGTAAATTTCTTCTGTTAGAATAATGGTAACTTTTTTAATCTATATAGTACTTTCCTGATTAGGAAAATTTTATTACGATGCGGGTATTTTAAAGATGTTTTTATGTATACTTTATAGGATAGGTTAGCGTTAACGAAGCATTTATTACGTTATACTGCTTAAGCTTTAAATCGAATTTAGCCGCGATAGCGATTAACGTTTTAAACGATTTCCCAGCTAAAGTAGATGCGTATGTATTATTATAGGCGTTTTTAAGCTGTTAATTGCTCTGTACGACGAGGCGTACCTTGCATTTTTTCAACCAGCTATACTTATCAAACTTATAAATATATACCTATATGTATTTTAAAACCTGTTTTCTTTTAGTAAAAGATTAATTAATAATCTTTTAAAATTATATCTTTTTATAACTTTATAAATAAGCCTTTTCAGCGTTACGAAATAACTTTCTTAACGGGTATATATTTAACTTTTTATGGTTTCGCAGCGGTAGCGGTAAATTGCGTTTATGTATCCAGTTTCGCGATTTAAGGTTTTTATATATCTTTATATCAAAGCCTTTCCAATTAAAATAGCGCGTATTTCGGGTAATTAATTTTCTTAAATTTCCGCAGTTTACCGGCCGATTATCGATCGTATTAATAAAATAAGCTAATCGTTTAACGTTAAACGCGGTTTCCCATACTTTGTAATCGTACCGATAATTATCTTTTCGACGCGGAACGTACGGAAAGTTTACGTTTACAACCCGTAAAATATCTTCGTTTTTTATCGTTATTTTGGATTAAATAAAACGACAGAAACTTAAAGTTACTTTTATAACTTCCGCTCTTCCTAAAGGAAACGTAACCGTATAGACAAAATTGGATAAAATGATAGATTACTACCTTAATTCCTAGGCTTCACTAAACCTATCCCTTTCGCAGACTGCCTTGTTCCGTTCCTATCCGCGTCGATTCTTGTCGAAATTCTGAACGGTCTTCGTAATCCGGAACAGCCGGGCAAACCATCGCTCGTAATCCTCCAACATACATCGTTTTATAATCTAAACTTCGAAATTGTTAAGCCGGTTACCGCCTTTCCCTTTCAGTTTCCCTTCCAATTTCGCTAATACTTTGCTTATAATCGTTATATTCTCCGCTATATATTTTTGCAAAAATCGATTTTCGTTATTTTCGCGAATTAAATCGTATCCGAAAATTAATAATCGAAATCGATTATTTTGGAAAAAATTTTTGAGATCGATAATGGTATCAATGGTTTTAACCCGTCCGGTAATTTTGTGCGAATTATGTACCGTTAAGACGACGGTTTCTGTGGAAATCCTGCGGTTACGGATTACCGGTATCGTATATTCGGATTTGCGCGGCATACTGTCTTAGGTAACTTGAAAAGGTGCATAAGGACGATCGAGGTTAAAGTTTTTAGCCCCTTTTCTGGCTGATATTTAATATTCCTAACCGTAAGACTGGCGAGGGTTCGGAAAGATGCCGGCCTTTTATACGTAATACGGCGCAGTTAAAGTTTACTATTAAAGTTTACTTTTAAGGTTTATCTTTAAGGTTTACCGTTAAGGTTTATCTTTAAGGTTTATCTTTAAGGTTTATCCTTAAGGTTTACCGTTAAGGTTTGCCTTTAAGGTTTATTTTTAAGGTTTACCGTTAAGGTTTATCCTTAAAGTTTACCGCGCAAAGCTTAATATTTCCTAAATCATATTATTTAACCCTACCGAACTAGCTAACGGGCATAAGGTTTACCAGGGTCGAAGCTTATCGGCAATTACGCATCAGTCGGCTTCAAAGTAAGGCTTTATGGGATTAAGATATTAATCTATCCTAACCGTAAAAACCATTAATTAGTTATCGTATTCGAAGGTACTGGGTATAGTATCTATCGTGCAAATTACATCGTGTAATGATTTTCTGTATATTTGGCTCAGCCTGAAAAATAAGGCTTGAACTTATTCGACCTTGCATAACTTCCGTTAGCGTACCGATCGTAACAGTTATTAAAGCAAATGCCTATAAAGGTAATAAGCTAAAGGACGGAAATGGTCGAATACAGTAATCGTATAAAGGTAATTAATCTTATACAAGCAGGTTTATTTTTTTCTATTCCGTACGTTTCGTACGCTTATACCATTTTGGAATTACCTTTCCTATTTAACCGGTAACTAAATTATTTTGCTTAAGTTTTCGGGTTTTTTTTATGTTTATATATTTAAGTAGCTTGGGCCTTAATTACGTAGTTCTACTTATCGCAGTAAATTTTGTAACCTTTTTTCTGTAATATACAAAAGGTCGTTTTTTAGGTTTTTAATATTACCTGAAAAAGTGGCCTTTTCGTTAAACAGTACGTTTCGAATGGCGATAACCTTATTAATTAATAGGTTCCAGATTTTGTAAATATTCGTAAATCGGTAACCGACGAAAGACCTAATCCATGCTTTGGAATTTAGCTTTTAAAATTTTTGTTTTTTTTTTATGACGGCAGCTGTTATAACATAAGCCATACAGCTATATACTTGTAGGTGGGCTTATTAAAACTTCTAATTAAGTATTGTAACGCCGTCCTTATATGCTAAATAAATGTAGTAAACTTTATATAAGTTTTGCTAAAAACGTACGTATTTAAGGGTACGGTTATATAAATATATTGCCGCTTTAAAAATGTGCACGATTAAAAACGAAGGTAACTTAGCACCATTTCGTATCGCAGGCGCTTTTTTCTTAATTGCATTCCTTAAGCGCTTTATACCCCCGTTTTAGGCCTGGATATACAATACTAAAGGTTTAAGTTTGATATTAAAAGAAGGCGATTAAAGCATATTTTAAAACTGGTAATTTTTCAAAATCTCGTTATCGTATCCGAATACCTATAGGAAAACCTTGTCCTGGTTTTTCAGGACCTTTAAGAAATATCGAAATGCTGTAATTAATATATTTTGCTTTCGATTCTTGAAGTAAATATCCCAGATGAAGCTTAAGTACCTGTCGGTGGCAAACATGACGTATTTATATCCTTTAGAGCTTTTTTCGAAATTCGTGAAGTCGATGGCAATTCGCTGTCCTAATCGGAAGGCTTTTTTCTTCGGTTCGCGGCGTATTTGCCTTTTAGCTTTCGCCTTGTTACATATTTGGTATTCGACTGTTATAGGACCCTTTAGGCGGATTCCCCTTGTATGGGACTGAAATTAGACGATTACTTCGGGCCCTGAATGTCCTAGTCTTAGGTGCCATATCGTGCCGTTACCGATTCGCAGCGGTCTTGCTGTATATAAGTTAACGTTTCGTTTATAAGATGTAAAAGCTGCATAAATAGCTATTACGTTAATGTTTTCGATAACGAATTGATTAAATTTGTTTATTAACGTAGCAACTACTTGATTATATTTATTTCGAATGAAATTATTGGTTTACCGGTTGTTCCATTAATACCTTTTCTTTCGGAGCTGCCGGGAAAATACCAGGTTGTATGCGAAGTTCTCGCAGTAAGCTACGTTATACAGACGTAACGTTTTAGGGCCTTTAGGGCTTTAAAGTAGTATATCTACTTCCCCGTTGTAACGAACCTGTCATACAACCACCTGGAAATATGAGCAGTATCCGAAAGGGGTTCTTGATTTGCAGGTAACAATAAGGCGAAGAATAATTTAGTAGTCTGTTCGTTAAAGAAATTTGCGGACTTTTCCCTTAATCGTAAAACGTTTCCTTTAATTGAAGACTTAAATTGATAGCTAAGGAGCGAAATTAAGTAAGTACTATTTATAAAGAAATATGGAAATTTTATATATTTTTTCCCTTTAGTATAACTTCTGTTTGGTTTTTGTAATATCTTTATAGTATTTCTGTAATGTCTTTGTAATGTCTCTGTAGTGTCTCTATAGGCTCCGCAGAAACCATTCTTGGCACCGAAGTTTACCCGACCCGAGGTTATTCCCCCTTTTGGTCTTCCGCATATAACGGGAGATTTTAATCCGTAATATTATTCCCCTCCTTTTAAAATCTTTGTTTTTAAAGATAAAATAGGTACGTTTTGTCCGTTTTTCGTCGCCCTTAATTTGTAGTTCTTAATTTACCGTCATAACAGGTCCATTACGAAAACGCGCTAAATTCTTTACCGAAAGTCGAAAAGATTGGTTTTTTCCATTTCAGATTTCGGATACCTAGTTATGCTTTATAAACGTTGCAAGGATTTAAAACTGGAATGTAAAATGGTTAAAGGGCGAAAAAGGTACCAGCATTATTATAAGGCCAATATGCTTTGTAAAGCCATTAACATTTTTCTGGAGTCGTTATAAAACATCCGGTCCGAAAAGGCGCGGATTGATCGTAAGAAACGGGCCGCCGAGGAAGTACTGTTGGATTTGCAGCAATTGCAAACAGAAGCCATAGCTAAGTTGATCAGGTTAAGCCGTTAACAAGACTTTTTATAACGTCGGGGTGTAGAAACGATTCGCCGCGGGTTTCGTTCCGTAAACGAATTAGAAAAATAAAAAAAATTAGAAAGGGAAGAAATGGAATAGCGTTATATGGAAACAGGATAAGCGCAGCTTGCTTTAGAAACAAACGTACGGCAGAAACCTTTATTTTTTTCGATTAGAACGGTCTAGGATTAAACTTGAATACCGGGCCGTTATCGCCTGCGACCTTGGCTGTATTAAAGTCGGTCGGTCAGGATTTTGGCGGTAAAACGTTTTAACTAGGTTTTTCGCGTTCGTTAGGTGTTTAAAGGGTTTTTAAGTATTTTTTTCGTATAGGTAATCCTTTTATTTGATTAAATATTGGACCTTATTTTTAATTATCCTGGAGTCCAGTATTCGTTTAACTTCGTACTTATCGTCGTCTTTTTCGGTTTCCAAACTAGTTTCCAGCAAAACGTTTTTAAGTGCGGGTTTAAGCAAAGAAATATAAAAAACAGGGTATGTTTTTATCGTTTTGGGTAGCGACAGTCGGTAGTTAGTTCTGGAAATAATTTTCTCGATTTTAAACTGATTAAGCTTTTTAAAATCGAACTTGTTATTTGTTTTTTTTTATTTGATTTGAAAAATGTTCGAAATTACGTTTTGTTTTTAACGTAACAAATAAATTTTGTTCCTTTTCGATAAAATTAGTTCCTTAATTCCTTTTTTATTGTAATATTGGGTTATCCTTTGCTGAAGGAATTCTATTTTATTTTATAAGCGGATTTGTATTATCTAGATTTTAGTTACTACCGTTTCTGCTCGAGAAACTTTCGCGGTTAATTTTGGAGTTTCGTTTAATAGCTGTTCTGGCCGTTAAATCTTTGCTTGGTAACCATATACCGCTATATAGGGAGAAATACCCATATTTTCGTTATTAGATATATTATAGGCCACTTGGGCTAATGGAAGAAGTTTAACCCAGTTATTTTGCTAGTAGTTGATGTAATTTTTCAAGTATTGCTCCAACGTTTGATTTAGACGTTTTGTTTGTTTATTTGTTTATGGGTGGTATGCTTGTAAAGAATTTAAGCTTGGTGTTTATCTGCTTAAAAAAGCTAGTACCAAACTTTGATGTGAAAAGTTTGTTTTTGTTTGAGATGATTTTTTCTGGTATTCCATACTTGTCGAGGTAGTATCGGACAAAGGCGTAAGTTAATTGTTTTACCGTTACGTTTCCTTTAAAAGGTAGGAAGTACCTATATTTGGTGAGTTTGTTAACGATTACCCATATTCCATCGTATTGAATTTCAGTAACGGGGTCTTTTAATAGAGGTAAACCGGTAATGAAATCCCAAGTAATAATGTTCCAAGCCTTTTTTGAAATATCTGTGGGCTGTAAAAATTTATAGGGTTTATGTCGGGCTGCTTTTGCCTTATTATAAATATTGCAATTCTTGATTACCTGCTTAACAATTCGTCGAAGTCCTGGAAAGTCGTACTTTTCCTGTAATCGTTTGGTAGTTTTGAAAATACCTTAATATCCGTAACGGATCTTCGTAAAATTTTTTAACGAATTGCTTTTGTTGGTTTCGAGGGATGTAAATTTTGCTATGGTACAACAGCTGGTTTTTAGGTTGTCCATTTAATTGTTGCAATTTTTTTTTCTTTGCTTTTCCTTATTATAGGAATTTCAGAATTTCGTTAAAAGTTCTGGAGTAGGTTACTTTAGTATTTCATATAACCGTAGGGTACCGTCCTTAGTCTATTGCAACATTTGCATTCGACGTTTCGGAACCTTGGAATTATAATTTCTTCTGCGACTTAAAATATCTGCTTAGATGTTTTTTTTCCTTTTGATATAGTGGATTTGGAAGTTGTACTTTAATAAGAAAATTATCCAAGTTTCGTAACGTTTGTTTAGTTTTTGAGCTGTTATAAACTGGGTAAGGTTCTTATAATTTAAGTAAATGTTAAAAGGCTTTTTAGTTCTGCTGAAAAAAGGTTCCCATTCTTTAAAAGCGTTGATAATCGCTAGCAGCTCTTTGTCGTAGATCTTGTATTTAAGTTCTGCATTTCGTAAGGCCTTAGAATAATAAGTTACTGGGTACCATTTTTTATTATTTTCTTGTTACTTTAAAACTGCGTTTAAGGCATAGTTTGAGGCGTTTGTCTTTAGGCGTTTCCCTTTATCGGCGTTAGGCAATTTTATTATTAGCGTTTTAGTAATCTCGTTTTTGAGTAATTAGAAAGCTTTCTTGGCTTTCTTTGAAAATTCGAATTTCTTTCTAATATATTCCTTAATAATAAGTTTCGTTAATAGTTTAATAATATCTTTATATTTCTTAATTAAGTTGCATACGTAACCCGTAAATCCTAAGATTTGCTGGATATCGGTAACGGTTGCTTTATTAAGGATAGGCCAGTTCTTAACTGCTTTTAACTTAGAGTTTTGGATTTAAATTTGACCGGAAGTAAAAGTAAATCCTAGATAATTTAGCTTTTGCGTATGCCATATATTTTTGGCGGGGTTGATTCGGATATTTGCTTTATTTAAAGCTTTAAAAACCTGAAAAACATGTTTCTTATGCTTTTTTAGCGTTTTGAAATAGATAAGGATGTTGTCGAGGTAAATAAAGATATACTTATTTAGGAATTTCCTGAATATGGTTATAATTAGGCGTTGGAAACTGGCAGGGGCGTTAGTAAGTTTTAAAGGTATTATTCGATATTCGTAATGCCCGTGTATTGTTCGAAAGGCAGTTTTTTATTTTTTTTATTTTTGCTATTTTGATACCGTAGTATCCGTTTCGAAGGTTTAAGGCGGTAAACTATTTAGCTTTGCTTACGTTTTTCCTTAAGGTATTTATTAAGGTTAAGGGATAGCTGTTTTTAATGGTAATGTCGTTTAGCTGTCGGTAATCGATTACGCGCCGATAACCCGGATTTTTATTTTGATCGATTTTCTGCTTGCCGTCCTTAATTTTGGGTACTATAAGTATAGGGTATTTTGCGGGAGATTCGGATGGCTAAATATAACCTTTTTTTAAATTTAACTGGATGTTTTTCTATAAGGCTTTTACCTTTTCTGGATTTATGTGGTAGATTTTGTAAAGCTTAGAATAATGTTCTTTTTTAATGGGTATGCGATAGTTTCATTATTTATGTAGAAGCAGTTTATAGTTTTCTTTGTCCTTAAAAAGTCGTTCGAATCGCTGATACTTGGGGGGTATAGTATTGGCAAAGTTTAATACCTTGGCTTTTCGGATTATATAGTAAACTTCTTTGGACTTTTTTTAAAAAAAAAAGTTAATTTGTAATTCCAAGAAAGCTGGCGAGTTTTCCAATTAATTAACGGGTTGCTGGAATTAAGCTACGGCATTCCCAGAATAGCATTATAACCTGAAATGTCGGCGATATCTAATATAAAATGCTTTTGGTACTTTTAGATTTATATTGGAAGTTTTTCAATTTCTTTAAGGACTTATCCGTTATCGTACTAAAAAAGATTTCCATTAACTGTCCGTAATTTATAAAACTTTAGCTTGTACCTTTAAGAGATGTAATATTTTTCGGCTGCCGCTGGCGAAATGAAGTTGCTTTCTGATTCAGAGTTAATTATAGCTTTAAATGTTTAGTTTTGGTACCGGATAAGAATTTCGATCTGGCTTCGTAATCCTTTTTTTGCTTTATATAAGGTTTTGGTTCGTAAAGCTCCTTGATGGCTTAATTTCGAGGGCCTTTACCGTTTTTTGACTTCGTGGTTTTGTTCGTTAAAAGGCGTTTTTATTCGCGGGCTTTCTTGATTGCGTATTTGGTACATTTGTCGTCCATGCAAGTATACCACCTTCGTTGGCCAATCTGGCATTTTACCTTAATGATTTTTACCTTTAACGTCTGGAAAGGTTTCCGATTCGAAGTTGAGATTTCTGCAGGGTTTACTCCTATATCCAGAAGTTTATGCATTAAGTATAGCATGGGGGTATAGCATAAGCAACCTTAAGCAATAGCTTTTCGGCTTTAATCCAAATCGGGATGCAAATAATAAGATCGAGGGTATTCGGGCTATCGGGGGATTTCGATATATTTGTAGTCGTTATTAAGCTTTGTAAAGGTTTTTTCGTCCTAACCGGGTTAATAATCGTTATCTTTTTTTGCTCGAAGGTAAATCCGATAATCGTTATTGTTACAAGCCGAAAAATAAAGAAGTCCGTACCTATTAACAGAATCCTGTTTAGGGGCTTCGGTTTTAAGGTATACCGCCCGTTTTGGGAGTTCGCTAGATTTAAATGTTTTTTGCCCGTAGTTGTTAAATTCTGGGCGTATTTGGCCATATTCGTGGTATATTTTGCACTTTTACATATTTAAATAACATTTGCATCTTAGCCTTATAACTACCTTAAAGGCTGGTGGTCCGGGATAATACTTGCAGGCTTTAGCTGTTTGATTCTGGCAAATCGAGCAACGCTCGTACTTTGGGTCGCCGTTTGGTTTATAGTAGGTCGTTGCGATAATATATTCCTGTTAGAAAAAAGTAAAATTAATTTCCTTTTTTTCTTCGCTTTTATTGTTTATTTTTTGTTCGGCCGTTCGGGCTTTTCTTTGAGGAATCTTTCCCTTTTTGGAGTTCTTTTTGGCTAGGGAACGATATTCGTTCTTATAATAGCTTTTTTTGCTATAGTTAAAGCATTTAACATTCGATTTATCCGTTTTAGGCTTTTTGAAAGTGGTATTCGGTTTTTTTTGGGTCCTGTCTTTGTTTTTGCTTTTTTAGGATTTGCTGCTGGAGTTTCGATCGTCTCTTTTTTTGTCGGATCTTTTTTTTCCAAGTACCTTTTAAAGGTACGTCGATCGGCAATGATAACTTTGTTAATATAATCCTGGAAAGGGCTAGTTTTAGGTATTTTATATATCTTATTCTTAACTTGTAATTTTAGGCCGTTATAAAAGGGATAAAATAATAAGCTTTCTGGAAAATTAAAAATTGATATAAAGCGATTAAATTCAGTTGCATATTTAGTTACTGACTTGGTTTGCTGGAAAAGGTGTAACTGTTCGACTGTATGTTATTTTTTGTCGAAATCTTCAAATAAAGTTTGCTTTTTTTTTTTCAAAATGTTCATAGTTATCGAAAACATAGTTAGTTAAGTCGGAAAATTAGTTAGGGTAATTTATAAAGTAGTCGTTCATAATAAGTTCGGACTATAAAAGAACTTTTCCGGCAAGTAACTGAAAGATAGCTATTATCTTTTAATAATCCTCTGTTAGAAAATTCTTATAAAACTTAAGGTAAAATCTGGCCTGGATTAAAAATTCTTCTATATTTGTAATTCCATTATAGGGTTTTAAGGGAGTTGGTTTATAATCTTTGGCCTTTGGCATCCCATAATAAGCAAAGGGTAAAACAGTGTTTTTACGGGATTGATTCGCGCCAAACAAAGGTAATGTCGAAAACCTTTGCTATCGAACAAGTTTAACATTTTCCCTTTTTACCGCTTAAAGTTCAGTTATTAAGGTGCGCAGTTTGTCGTTAATCGTAAGTTCTTTTTCCTTGCCTTTCGGGCTATCGGATTCCTTTTTTTCCTTTTCCAGTTCGTTTTCCTAGACCTTAATAATTTCCTTAGAAACTAGCAAGGATTGTTACAGAAAAGAAAAAGGTCCTTTTTAAGACCGAATAATTAGGGGGGCTATGTTATCGATTAAAAAAGAACTTCTTTAATAAAGGATAAAATGTTTTAATCCAGATATTAATCGCTTGCTAATAAGGGCGATCGGGTATATCGTTTTTATTAAATTCAGGAAAGCTTGTACCTAACTAGGCCTTAAACTATTCGTCGGCTATTAATTAAGAAGCTATCAAAATGTAACGAACCTGTTATACGATTACCTGGAAGTATAAGCAGTATCCGAAAGGGGTTCTTGATTTACAGGTAACAATAAAGCGAAGAATAATTTAGTAATTTGTTCGTTAAAAAAATTTGCAAACTTTTCCCTTAATCGTAAAACATTTTCTTTAATTAAAGATTTGGATTAATAACTAAGAAGCAAAATTAAATAAGTGCTATTTATAAGGAAACATGGAAGTTTTATATGTCTTTTCTCTTTAATATAACTTCCGTCTGGTTTCTGTAATATCTTTATAGTATCTCTACAATATCTTTATAGTATCTTTATGGTGTCTCTGTAGGCTCCGCAGAAACCATTCTTGGCACCGAAGTTTACCCGACCCGAGGTTATTCCCTTTTTTGGTCTTCCGCAGACAACGGAAGATCTCAATCCGTAACACTCGTATCCTTTGATCGGGACGAAACTGTTTCTTACGTATATACCGTCGCCCTGGATCGTTTTTATAGTTCAGGAACCTGCTGATTAGGTTAAAAATGTATATAATGGACCTTAAGTCCAAAATGGCCGAATTTCTTAAGGGGTAAAACGCGACGCTTATCGTACTGCGTTAATCGGAAATTAAAAAGTATGCCAATATTTGTTTTATTCCTTTTAGGAGTTAATTTATTTTTTAGGTAGTTAATTTCTTTTATAATTTTCGACAAACGGTTAATTTTTTCCTTTAAGGATTAATTAGAAGTAATCCGGTCCTAAACTAATGCTGAAATTCCCTTATTAGGCTTGAGCTTTGCTGGAGCTTTATTGGAAAACGCGTAATAGTATTAGAATAACGTATGCGCAGGGTTTAGGTACGCTTTGTACCGAGTTCCTTGTACGTTTGACTTTTGGCGCTTTTGCTTATTGCTGCTGCTGTTTCGGCTCGCTTGGAAACCTTTATAATTACTTCGTTTCGGCCCTTTTCTGAAGGTTTTATTATGTAGCTGATTATTAGTATCCTTGGTTTTTTCTTGATAAGGATTATCCTAATTAAAGGGGTTTGCTAAAGCTTTATAGAAAATCGGGAACGCTGCCTTAACGTTTCTTGCTGACTGTTGCGGATTCGTTATAATCCAGTGGTTTAAAAGGTTAGCCCCAACCTTTAGGTAGTTAATCGTTCCTTTTTCGACATCATCCCGCTTAAGAAGTATAAATGAATTCGACCAACTAAACATAATCGGTGCTACTGCTGTACATAGCTGATTCGTCTAGATAACTGGCATAGTTATTTCGGGGATCCCTTAGCGCTGGCCTTAGGCCATGATTTCCTGCTACTTCGCTATTTATTTATCAAATCTCTTAGCGGCTTTCGGTGCCTGTTTTAATCGTTTTTCGTACTTACGTTTAGTATTTATAAGCAATCGGTTGTCGTAAACCTTTCTTGATTGTTGCAATTTGGCGTACCAGCTCTTAAGGTCGTTATCTAGGCTTAGGCAGGTCTGCTTGATCGATGGGGAAACGTTATCAAGAACCCATTTTATAAGTTCGTTGGAATTCTTTCGGAAAGTCTTGTATTCTCGGTTTAGGTAGGTATAGGTCGCAAAGTTTTGATTGTAAGCTTGTTTGTTTTCGGTCGTTATCTCGAGGGCATTTATCGGATGGTTCGTATGATCGATTTCTTTAATTTGTAGGGTTTCTTCGGAGGAAGTACTAGATGCTCGTGTCGTTATTTGACGAACTAGTTTCTTTGAATAGGAGGCAATGACGGGCGTTATAGGTTTAACAGGCCATGGAACGTTCTAATTAGAATCAATATAATACTATAAGTTATATCCCTTGGCTCTAATCTTAAATTCGTCCTTGAATTTGTCCCAGTCCTTAGGACCGGTGTAAATGATTGCTGACGTTGTCGGTACGGTCGACATTGTGACTAATAAGTATATAGATAATTGCTACTGATATGCAGCCTATATCGTCTCAGCAACAGCTAATTAATTGATAGATAACGCGAATTAAGCGAATGAGATTCTTAATTGTCAGATATAGGAGATATTAGATGTGTTGTATTAATTGGCTAGATGCGTGCATTTTCGCAATACGTCTTAATCTTTGAAGTAGTTTAGCCACGGAACACATATGTTCCGATCAGAAGAAATCTTATCGTATATGGGTGCTAGCGCACCCCCTGCTAGCTGACAGCACACCTCTTGAGGATATATTGATATTGTCTGATATCTAGTAAGCCAGAAACCCGGTGATCCCACTAGTTGTGGGTGATCCACTGATATAAGGCTTCGGAAAGGATCAACGTTGCTCCGAATGATCCCTGAAGCTCTAATAGGCTCTATAGGGCGGGCCCTTTTCTGTGACAGTAAATAAGCTACAGTTACCATAAAAAGATAAGGGAAATCATTAAAAATAAAAAATGCCGAAAGTTAGATATTAAGTTACAACAACGAATAAGTCCAACGGGAAGTTAATTACCTTAAAATATTTGTTAAAAGTAAAAAGAAAATTATTAATTTCGATATTATTTTTATAAAAGATTACGATTTAATTCTAGGCTTACTATAATTGCAATAATATAACGCAGTTATTAACTTGAAAATTTGCGAAATAAATTACGATTTATTTTTTAAAGATAAGCCCGACGACCAGAAATCTTAATATTCGATTGGTAAGGTTGACGAATGCAGGCATAAAAATACGAAAAAAACTTTACCACTTAAAAAATAAAACATATCAAAAAAAAAAAAAAAATTTAAAAAAATTAAAAAAAAAGGAGTATAACTGCAAAATACGACATATCATCGCCAATCCTAAAACAAAATTTAAGCAGATAAATAACGATCTAAAACGACGACTCCAAAAGGTACCGGAATAGATAACTGAAGTATCTTTATAATATTATAAGTACGACAAATTATTTAATAAACAACTTGATATTTAACTACTAAAATACAACGAATAGGATTACGAAATAATTTTTAAAGATACCAAACGTACTGCCTTTTACTTGATATATAACTTGAATCATGCAGAATTAGATGCATTTCGTAACTACCTTAAAAATAAGCTTTAAAAAAAAGGCTTTTTAAGTTATTAGCCGGTTACTTTATATTTTTGATATATCCAGAAAAAAAAAAGGCTGAGACTAATAGTGGACTATCGATCATTTAACGATATTACGGTCAAGGACAGAATGCCGTTATTACTAATTACCGAAATAAAAAAATCCCTTATACGGAGCGAAATAGTTTAGAGCTATCGATTTTTGAAATAGCTACAATATAATTGAGATTAAAAAAGGATACGAAGGGAAAACAATTTTTAGGACGAAATACGGTTTGTACGAATACTTAATCACCCCTATGGAACTAACCAACGTACTAGCAACTTTTCAATTCACAATATACTATACATGACGAAAATATTTGGATATTTTCGTTGTTTGCTACCTCGACGACTCCTTATCTACGTAAAAACGAAAGAAATACATAAAAAATACGTTTATCAAGTTTTACAAACGTTATAAGACGCCAAAACTTTAGTCAATCTCGAAAAAGCCAGTTTTATAAGCAAGAAGTTAAATTCTTAAAATATATTATTACGTTAAGGCAAATTCGCATAAACTCTGAAAAGCTTGCAGCAGTTAAAGATTAGCATAGCCTACTAAATCAAAAGAATACAAGCATTTTCTAAATTCGCCAATTAATACCGACGATTTATACGTAACTTTAGCAGGATAGCTATACCATTAACGGAACTTACTAAAAAGGATAAATATTTCGAATAAATTTTAAAAAAGAAAGTAGCTTTTTTAACAAATCAAAAACGCTTTTACTAACAAACTAGTACTGATTATATATAACTCAAAACAACCACTTAAATTAAAAACCGACGCTTCGGATTACACCTGAAAAGTTATAGTTAAATATCGAAACGATCAAGAAAAAATTTACCTTATTACCTTTTATTCTTACAAGTTAAATAAAACTAAACTAAATTACTCTATTTACGGCAAGAAGTTCCTAGCTATTTCCAACGCTTTTAAAACATTTAAACATTATCTTAAGAGTAACATGTATTAAATCAAGATATATACGGAATTACAAGAACATTATACATTTTTTAAGATACGAAAGCTTATTAGAAGATAATTACGATATGTAAAAAGCCTTTTTATTCCTTAAGCAGATTTTGAATCGTAGTTTTTCTTTAGATAGTTAAGGTAGCTAGAGCGCTTTTAAGAATTTAGCTTTTTATTATTGCGCTAATTTACGTTTAAATATTGGTATATTTGGCGTTAATCTTGAAAGCTTCCCGTAACTTTTATCGGATGTTTTTTTACGAAATGTCTAAAATCTGTTTTATATTTTTTTTCAAATTTGCGGCCGTTAGTTTTTCAAAAGTTTAGGAAATAAGGTTACGTTGATCGGGATCAGCATAGAAGTTTTGTTATACGGTTAAGGCTTCCGGTTACTGCCTTTTTAGTCGAACGTTAGCTTTTTCAGTATATTTTCCGAACGTAAAAAGTTTCTGAATGCACGTAAAATGATTAATATCGGGTATATCTGGGTCGATAAGATATTAAACGTTACGTAAGAAAACGTTAAAACGTAAAAAAAGGAACTAAGTAAGGTAATTTAAGCGATTTT
Organism: Monosporascus sp. mg162; assembly: GCA_004155945.1. Lineage (NCBI taxonomy): Eukaryota > Fungi > Ascomycota > Sordariomycetes > Xylariales > Monosporascus > Monosporascus sp. mg162. Next base: position 112,038 of record QJNY01001285.1, read on the forward strand.
TAAGGATTATATTCTTAGGAATAGGATTATCCGATATATTAAAACGTAATAAAGTAGTAAATCAGTAAAATAAAAAGTTGCGATTAACTTAACCGTAGTCATCCTGCGCAGTTAAAGTACCGGGTTTATAACTGTTACGGTTATGCTGATCGCAAGAAAAGGTTGTATAAAGTATGAAAAGCGTAAATTGTTATGGATGCTCTGGGCTTTAGAGAGTAGTAATTAGAGAGCTTTATATATACTTGTGGGAGCCCCGGAACAACGTTGTTACGGAGTGCCTACAGTTCCCAGGGGCTTGAGGACTAAGCTAGCAACCTCTATTCTACGATAAAAGTCCTAGATTTTACCCCCGACTAAGAGCTTAGACTTCTAATAGGAGTTATAGACCCACTTTTATCCATCGAATAGCTCCGGATTCCTAGAAGCCCTTTTCAAAGAGATCTATTAAGGAGGTTTTACGTCTAGTTCAGAAAAGGGTCCGGGTTATGTGGGGTGCAAATCACATCAAAGATACTTCTAGAAAGCGTGAGAAAATCGTCACGCGGACTTTAATACCGAAAAAATTAAGATTATAAATTAGCAGAGATCTCTACGATCTTGTATTACCAAAGTTATATTTAAAAAAAAAAGGAGAAAAAGGCAGAGAGAGAGAGAAGTAAGAGCGATACGGGGTACGTTGCGCATTCCGTAAAGGGCCGGTAGATCTTATGGAATAAGGTTCTTCTATAGTTCCGAGAACTACAACGGCCCCGAATCCAAGAGCCCAATCACCACGACCCTCCCCGAACCATAACCGAGGCCAATTTTTGTAACCGTTGACGGCGTCGATGGTGACGCAAAAGAGGAAATAGTGTAGGTAGAAGGCCGGTAGTCGGTCGGAAGCCATACCACGTTATGTTTGTTCCAGGTTATCCAAGATCTATCGCGGCTTAAGGCGTAACCATAATATTGTACTTCCTGAGATTGATTCGGATGCGGAGTTCGAAGTAAGGGTTGGATTTTCTTTGCCTCAGCAGCTAGATCAATACGGCCGATTTCGGTATTTAGAGATAAGCCGGTATCGTCGAACGATATGGTTTGTACTGTAATGCCAAGGTCGAATATTTGTTGAAGCGACCCCGTTGCGGTATTCCAAATCTTAACGGTCTTATCTTCCGACCCCGACGCTAATAGCTTGGAGTCGTAAGAAAACGCAACCGACCAAACCCAACCGTTATGGCCTTCAAGCGTTTGGAGTGACATTATTACCGTATCCCAAATCTTGACGGTCTTATCACCTGACCCCGACGCTAATAATTTGGAATCGTGAGAAAACGTAATCGAGTTGACCGCATCGTTATGGCCTTCGAACGTTTGTTGGAGGGATCCCGTTGCTATATCCCAAGTCTTGATAGTTTTATCACCTGACCCCGACGCTAATAGCTTGGAGTAGTAAGAGAAAGTAACCGAACTGACCCAACTGCTATGGCCCTCAAGCGTTTGATGGAGGGACCCCGTTGCCGTATTCCAAATCTTGATGGTCTTATCATATGACCCCGACGCCAATAGCTTGGAATCGGGAGAAAATGCAACCGAGTAAATCCAACGGTTATGGCCTTCGAACGTTTGCTGGAGGGACCCCGTTGCCGCATCCCAAAGCTTGATAGTTTTATCATATGATCCCGACGCTAATAGCTTAGAGTCGTAAGAAAATGTAACTAAACTGACCTCATCGTTATGGCCTTCCAGCGTTTGTTGGAGGGACCCCTTTGCCGTATCCCAAATCTTGGCGGTCTTATCACCTGACCCCGACGCCAATAGCTTGGAGTTGTAAGAGAACATAACTGACAAAACTATATCGCTATGGCCTTCGAACGTTTGTTGGAGGGACCCCGTTTCCGTATTCCAAATCTTAATGGTCTTATCAAATGACCCCGACGCCAATAGCTTGGAATCGTGAGAAAATATAACGGATAAGACCGCATCGTTATGGCCTTCGAACGTTTGCTGGAGGAACCCCGTTGCCGCATTCCAAATTTTGATGGTCTTATCATATGACCCCGACGCCAATAGCTTGGAGTCGTGAGATAATGCAACCGAATACACCCAACCGTTATGGCCCTCGAGGGTTTGCTGGAGGGACCCCGTTGCCGCATCCCAAATCTTGATGGTCTTATCACTTGACCCCGACGCCAATAGCTTGGAATCGTGAGAGAACGCAACCGACCTGACCCAATCGCTATGGCCTTCGAGCGTTTGTAAACAAAAACTCCAGTTATGTTCCATTATTGGCTTGGGGTTTATCCATTTTGGCTCTTTATCTTTGAAAATATTACGTATCAAGCAATGTACCGGACTAAATATAAAAGATGATACGTATACCTGGAGTGGGGCATTCTCAATCACCCATCTATTCTGAAGCATAAACCGGCGTAAATCCTGGACAAGGTCTAGTAATTCGCCGTCGGTAGATGGGTTCTATATTAATCAGTTTTCTTTTCATTATAACGTTAAAATAAAGACTGACTTTTAGCAAGCTCTCTAGTCTCGTCATCGAAAGAATAACGTCCCGCATATGTTGAATAAGACCCAAAGCCTCGACCCAGTAAAGGAATTTTTCTCGAAGGAAATGGCCCATAATCTCGACCTTAGGACGGCTATTACTGTAGGCATCGCAGAAATGGCCGATCCAGTAGACGCAGGAGTACCGTATGGCCGCTAACGGATCGCGGGGTGGTGCCTTGATTTCGCCGATTAGGAGTCCAAGATGGTGTAAGCCGTAGATATTCCGCCGTAAGGTCTTGGACATAGCCTGCAGAGAGCGCTCTACTATACGACCATGTTCTTGTTCTCGTCCACCGGGAAAAAATTCAGCAACGCCATTAAGGTAGTCTTTGGCCGACTGGTGTACAAAACGGATCGTCTTTTCTTGGAGGATTATATACGAGCCGCAGAGGCTTACGAGTTCGCAAATATCTTCGATTGACCGTTCATGGAGCCCCGCTATTGGAACAATCTCGTCAAGTGTAAGCGGGCTGTAAGCGATAGTGACAGCACGAAGGATCTGTTTGCAAAGTTCCCTGCTGCTGCCTTCTTGATTCTCGACTAACTGCATCATCCTGTCATAAAGAGGTTGTAGTTTGGATGGGAACTTGTTAAGTTCAACCAAAGTCTCCAAGCGTGGAATCTTTGCTAATCTTTGGCACACCAAGGCGACCCAAAGAAAAGTTGATTCAGCCTTCTCCACGAGCTTATGCTCGACCCTCGTCCGGAGCACTTCATCGTATTGCTTCTTCTTTGCCAGTGCTTCGACCTTGCGCTTGATAAATAGGGAGACCGCCTGAGAAACATGTTTATGGTTCAACTCCAAGCTAAGCTTCTGTAATTGGCCGTCTGGTCTGAAGGTCTCCGTAAGCATCTGATTGGGGCGACCCGATACAAGCCACTTTGCCTTGGACTGGGGGTCCGCCGCGTCGTCGGCAATCCACTCCACGAGTCTGTCCGAATCTTTGTCACATTCATCCAGTGCGTCTACTAAAAGATAAATCGCCTCGAAGCCAGCATCTTTCAGCATTGCAGAGAGCATCGTCTTCAGAATGAAAAATCTGTTCGAGTTTGACTCAAACAGGGCCTTGCGCTTGTCCTTGGCTGCAAAGCGGTATTCGGCCGGGATGTAACGGCTCAAGGTACGGTTCTCACTCAAAAGCTTCCAGATAAGACCTCGAAGTACCGATACGCCGTTATTAAGATGCGGCTCCGTGTTCTGACAAAAGAAGAACACACAGGACTCGTGAGGCCTTAGTCGATCTGTCATCCCGTTGACGAGGCCGATCATCAGCATAGTCTTTCCCTTGCCGGGATCGCCTTTTATCCATAGAAGTCGAGTGTCTTTATTATCCTGCCAATCCTTTAATTGAGAATCCTCAAGAATCCAGGAAAAGCAGTCTTCCAGAAAGCCGCCCTTGTCGCTTTCGATGCGGCACATGTCGGTACGAGGGTCGCTTTCGGCGAGGTCTCCCAAGAACTCTTCCCACAGATCGTCTGGAACTAACGCATCAAATCAGCTACGGACAATACTGTATGCCAGGTCACATCTGGTAAAGACGCTAAGGGTTTCAACAAGCTCACGTACACGTAAAGTCATTGGGAGATATTATCGTCTGTGCTATCTCACCTGTCAATAACCAAGACAGAATACTTGCCGCAAGGAATCAGCCCCTACCAAAACTCACGTTCCCCCAAACCGAAAGGTTCCCACCTGCCTGAATTCCCTGTCCGTCGGATATGGACTGCGTAACTCGTCCATTGCTGCTAGATGCCTCAGCAACCTCTTCGCAGCTACGGTACTTCTTGCTTCTGTCATCTATGATTGAAGCAGGATATTCGACGTCGTATCTGCGCTTCTTAGTTCTCGGCGGAATCTCAGACAAAAGTACCTTGGCATAGGCAGCAGCCATGGCCGCAGCGTACGGTTGCCATTCCTTATTTTTATGTTCATCTCCATAGTCGCAGACTCCCCGAATGACGCCGACGGGAATGCGGTTCATAGTCCCAGCTGCCTCCATCTCCAAGCCGATAACGCCGTACTTGTCTCTCAGCTCATTCCGTTTTTGGGTATTCTTCATCAGCTTCTCTCCCGATCCTATCGGTCCGTACCATACTCGAACGCGCATATCGTCCGGTCGCCTCTCCCGTTCTACTAGTCGTTCGGTCCCGCTATCGTCGACTAGGTAAAGCTTATCTCGCTCTTGTCCCGGGTCGATAAATGTGCCGCTGGAGTGCTTTTGGAGTTTGATTGTTTCGTAATACGGTAAGAACGCTTCTATATCATTTGGTGCTTTGAGTTTGATGCTACCGATCGCTGATCGGACGACAGTTTCTGTGCTGGCTAATGCGTGTCCGAAGCGCAGCGGTTGAAATCCGTCCTTTGCAGTCTTTTTACCCAAGTCGTAGGCTACGAGGCCCGCACTTTTACCTGTGGGGAGACCGACGAGAACGTCACCTAGACGGATATCGAGCGGTGGAGTTTGCGTAAGATTGGGAAGGCCGGCGGCGACGCCAACCAACAGGCCGAACCAAAGGTTGGGGAAGAACTTCTTGACCTGGCTGGCGAGGGCGGCAGCGGAGCCTGTGCCGTATTCTTGACCTGCTGGAAGGGTTGCAACTATGACATAATGTCCACATATTTCACCAGCTTGGAATACGTAGTCATCGCCGCGGCCCATGGGAAATCTGCCTTGGTGCCTTTTATCCAACATGTGCAATGCAGCTTGTGCCTCGATCTCAAGTGGCGCGAGCCATGCGATAGTATAGAGCTCGGGATCTAACTCGACCATCGCGCGCAGGTTAGCCAGGCGTCTTTGTAAGGATAGACTTTGAGAGTAAAAACATAAAGGAGTATCAGAATAACTCCTCCTGGACCATAAAAGAAGTGCTGAGGGCGGTGGTTGTCGATAAATTGTGAGGTCTAGTTTTGTCACGGTCGTTGTGCCGCTGGAGAACCCCCCGCGTGCATCGAGGCTTATTGGATATCATAACATGCATGAGGCTATCGGCTCGGTAAAGGATTATATCGAGCGCGGAGCAACCTATAAAAAGCTGTCACGGAAAAGGGCCCCCCTATAGAACTGCACTAAAAGCCTGATTTAATAAGTGCGCACTTATTGCGCTACTTATCTGACAATCCGAATGGTAGGGTCTGTGCATTAGCCGTTGCCCAATGGGTCGGCCTCCTCATTTTACAGCTGCGCCGGGCGACGGGGCCCACTTTTCCGAAACGCTCCGGGCCCACCTTGCCGTCGCCCCGATTCTGTCAGATATATTACCTCACTAAAATCAGGCCCTATTTTTGCGGTTGTGGCTGCGCCTACGGCGCAGCTGCGTAGCTGTGGCGAGGGCTTTGAAAAAAAATGAACAGTAGCTTCAGGTACCCCGCTAACCCAATTGGAACAATACCCACAAAAATACACTTTTCCGCAAAAATAGGGCCTGATGGCAAGTTGTGATTTTTTGGGCTCAATTGCACCGTTCCCATACAAATTTCCGAAAATCCATTTTGGAAACTTGTGAATAAAACAACAATATATATTCCTTATAAAATAAATAAAAATAGTATTACATGCAAGTCTGAAAGGGCTTTCTAACCATATATATAACCTTCCAATCGGGGCTGTTTTGGTAAAGATATTAAAGATCTAAGTCAAAAATCTCGATTGTACCAAACCTTCCAACCGCAACGCCTTTAGGGCTGCGACAACGCAACCGCCGTATATATCATTGGGCCAGGGGCCTTCCAAGGGTAACTCAGTATGGGAGAAGCCCGTCCAGCTATTTTTTTGTCCGTACGGATTGTGGCTGTTACGTCGCAGCAGGGAAGGCGTTCCGGTTAATCAAGCCCGGGACCTTTTTATAGCTGCGATAACGCAACTACCGTATATATCATTGGGCCAGGGGCCTTCCAAGGGTAATTCAGTATGGAAGAAGCCCGTCCAGCTATTCTTTTGTCCGTACGGATTGTGGTTGTTACGTCGCAGCAGGGAGGGCGTTCTGGTTAATCCAGCCTGGGACCTTTTCATGGCTGCGACGCAACGACCACAACCCGTACGGCCAAAAAAATTGACATACGGACTTCCCCTATACAGAATATACTAGAGAAGCCCGGTGCACGATGGTGCAACCGGTAGTTGTTGCGTCGCAGCGGTGAGGGCGTTACGGGCGCCCATTTTCCAGGCCTAAACGTGGCCGTATTGGCTGCAATTGTCATCCAAAAAATTGGAAGAATTTCCTATATGCATATTAGCTTATATTGGATTCGTATAACAAGTTTTATACTTAAGAGTTTTAAATTGATTACGTAATAAACTTTTTGGATATAAATCTTTAAAGAAATAAAAGGAAAGTTGATAATTTTGTTAGGGACGGTGCAAATAAAACCCTTATTCGCATAACTCCAACTCAGGCCTCGCTCGTTAATTACGGGAATACGGCATTTGATTGGTTAATTTTTAGCGTCTTGGCGCAGTACATTGAAAAACTTTTGAAAAAAATTGGAGAACTAGCGAGCGAGGCCTGAGCTAGCTGAGGTAACAGATATAGGAGACATCAGTTGTGTTGTATTGGATACTCCTATTTCGAATCAGAGTGTCCTAGCCCCACTTAGCTTTTGAATCACACACCTTTTTTTATATGGGCCTTTTCAGAACGCACGTATCCCTTCGACAACAACATAATAGCAGCCATAATAACAGCAAATAAAGCTTTCGCAATTGTTTTTTATATGTGATCTTATTGTTGATGACTTTTTAACAACTTCAGCTTTTGCTTTCCTTTCCGTATTGCGAAACCCGGCCAACCTAGTCGAATCTCTTCTAAGCTAACCTCAGACCCCACCCAATGAATTACTCTAGCAATAAATAAGACGTTTCTTTAAAACAAGAACCATTCGCTATAACTTCACTTTGCAATATCTTAACAACTATTTGATCCATTGATTTCGGGTTAAGATGGTTGATTTCGATCATGAACATAAAATTCAGGATGTTAAGGATTTTATTACGGAAGGTAGTTCCGACATCTTTGCGAACGTACGATTCGGTATACCCTAATCGACCTTATCATACCGCGTTCATCGCTCCAAATCGCGTTCCGAAGCCCAAAGTAACGCGCGCAAGCTTTCGGACGAGGAACAAGTAGAAGTTCGTTAACTGGATATTGCTTGAAAAAGTATACGGTCGTACTTCGACGAAGAAATAAGTCCGTCAAATGGCCGAAACCCTGCTAAGCCCGGAAAGGACCATCGAAAAGCATTGGGTTAATCGCTTTATCGAACGCCACGATAAGATATATACGAAAAAAGGACGAATTATGCTTCAAAAACGATTCGAAGTACGCGATCGTAACGAAGTCCACGAGGTTTTCTCCTTTTTAACCGAAATCTGAACCAAATATAATATCTAGCCTGCGAACGAATATAATATAAATAAAACGGGCGTTTAAAAGGGGGAACAAACCAATAAAACAGTCATAGGAAATTCGAAAATAACTCGTACGAAACTTGAAAAATAGGAAGTAACGTTATAAGTTTTCATTATCGAATATATTGGCTTCTATAAGGAAAAGATACGGCCGTATATATCTTTAATAGCCTTACCGTATAAAAGCAAGGATTTCTTGACGATATCGAAAAAGCTAAATATATGTTAATTTCGAAAAGGTAAATTAATAACGCTGATATGTTAGAATAATTAAATTCTATTTCTTTTCCGAAATTAAGCCGCGTTTTTATTATAAATAGCGATTATTTATTTTAAATAGCTATATTACCTATATATTTTTCGCTTTTATATAAAAATATATAAAAAATAAGGTCGATTTTATATATTTGCTACCTTATTCGAATGTTAACCTTTAACTACTTGACGTTTCCGTCTTTCTATTATTAAAAAAAAATTGATCGTAAGGCGTTATGCGAGGCCGGCGAAATCCTTGCAATTATTCTCTAGTATAAATGCTGCATACTAAAAGCATATTATAAGGCTGTAAAAATCGCCTTTTACTGATAAAAATATTAAAGCCGGATAACGTTATACCGGTATACTTCCTTTTAGGCCAGAAATGGGATTAAAAGACCCCGAAATAGCACTCTAGCCGGCTCTTAAACCGAAAACATCATCGGAAAAAGTAATTACAATTCGTAACGAAATTTTTTATACACTTTATAGGGTTAAAGAATTACGCAAAAGTATGCGAACGGCCGTACGCAATTATACGAAGGCATTTCGCAATATACGGGGTGTAGTAACTAAAACGGCTAAAGGATTTGAAGATTTTAATACCGAAAATATAACGTTTCTTTACGAAAATTACAACCTGTAAACGAAGCTTAAGAAATAGGAATGTCTTAAACGTTAAATAATACGATATACGAACTTAAGTAGAAAAAAGTAGTCCCTGTCGACGATGCATCTTTTGATAGATTAATACCTTTTGGAGACCCGAATTGGAAGGTTAAGGAATTCGAGAAAGTTTAGCAAATTATTAATTAGGATAAAGAAAAGCTCGATAAGCCTGGTATACCTTTAGTTACTTTATTTTCTAGATTTATTATTATACTCCGAGGAACCCGATTTATCAAGGAACGCGCAGACGAAGTTTTTAATCAGTTAGGAGATAAGTTTACTCGTATAAAAAAAGCCTTTTTTTAAGGAGATAGTTTTTCGTAGGAAAGTTGTTTTAGCCTGGGATTGGAAAAAGTGTGGTAGAATTAAATTAAGGGTCGTATTAGATTATAAGATTCGAACGATTTTTTATAAGGCATGGTAAGCTAAGGGTGTAACAGTGCCGGCGAGCATTAAGGATAAGTTAATCGAAGTATTACGAATATGTATGTAGCGAGGTATTTTCGAATATTTATACGGCATATAGGAATGCTTAATTCTTAGTCGAAAAAAAGCAGGGTGGTTTTCGATTAATTAATTTTGCGATTAAACTAAATGTTATTATTTTGCGAGATGCCTTTATATCGGATAACTGCGATAAAACTTTTGCAGATTTTGTTATATATTTCTTAGTTACCTTGGTGGACTTTTTTTCAAGTTATAATTAGGTTACTTTGGTTTTAGCCAGCCAAGATTTTACCATTTTCGCGATGCCGTTAGGGCTTTTAAGGTATAGTATTATATTTTAAGAGTTTACCAATTTTGTAGCTTATTTTTGTCGTATAGTTGGGAGGATTTTGGACGATTTGATGCCCGATATCGCCCGGCTATTCGTTGATGACGTTGGGGTTAAAGGCTTAAAAACTAGGTATAACGATGAGAAGATTTTTCCAGGAATTCGGCGATTCGTTATGAGGATATCGTTAATATAAACAAAACTCCTTTTAATTGCGAGCTTGCTGGTATAACGATTAGTATGAAAAAGTTTTAGTGGTGTTAAGAAATAACTGTTATAGTCGGATTTATTTGCGGAACGAATAGGCAGCGATTAGATATAGTTAAGGTAAAGAAGATCTTAGAGATTTAGCTATGTAAAAACGTTTCGGAGGTTAAAGTTTTTTTAAGCATTGTTGTTTATTATCGAATATTTATTACGTATTTCGTTATTAAGATAAATCTTTTTATATACCTGTTTCGGAAGAATTAACCTTTTATTTAGAGTTTCGATTAGAATCGAATAATGGAAAGCGTTAAAAAAGCGATTAGGATTACCCCGACTTTAATTATCTTGGACTATAACCTTGATGCCAGAGAAATTATTATAAGAATAAACGCGAGCAAAAAAGGTTTCAGAAGTACTTTCGGCTAATTAATTAATAAAATTAAGCATTTCGCGCGCTTTAAAAGTGGTACTTAAAAAAGTGCTAAGCTAAATTATGACGTTAGCAAATTAAAATGTCGAGTTATTTTTAAGATTTTAAGAAAATTCCGGAATTATATTTATGGAATCCGATTCGTATTAGAGATTGACGTTAAGGTGTTGGTAGCTTAAATTAATAATTTCTTAAGTTTTTTACTTGGTGTTATAATTACTTGTTAGGTCGTTTAAATAAAGATGGTCGATTTTGAGATTAGATATATTCTCGGCAAAAAGAATATAATAGTGGATAGCTTATTTTAAAAGCTATCTGGAGCCTTTAACGCGTTAGACAATTAATAAGAGGGAAAAGTCGACGACTTTATTAATGTTTAGCTTAATGTTATTCGGCTTAACCTTATTTTAATTGGTATAGCTTTTATATTTATTAATACAGATCGGCGACAAGGATCTTTTATTGGGAATTACTTTAAGGAATTATAAAAGTACGTTAGTTTTGTAACGATATTAAATTTCTTTAATCGGTTCGATAATATTTTAAGAAAAAAGAGGAATGTTTTTAAATCCGAAGTGTTAAATTATTTTGTTTAAGACGGTATATTTTGGCGTAAGGTAAATTAGAGGTACGGCAGCCGGGAAGTGACAAATATCCAATAAAAGCGATTTACGGTAATTAGGTAATATTACAAGGATTATGGTTATAAAAGGCGAGATTCGACTTATTGTCGTATAACAGCTTTATATTATTAACGTAGTATGTTTGGCTATGTTCGAGAGGTAATGTTTACATATGTTAAATGTTAAAAAGTAATCGATCGACGTTTCGAAAAGGGCCATAAATTTTCGCAGCCGATTAATATAGTTATTATCAAGGTAATCGATATTTAATTTATGCTTAAAAACGATAGTTATAAAGTTACGGTCGAAGTTAGATGTAAATTGTTTTATTATCTGGAAGTTAAAGCTTTACAATTAGTTACGTTAGTGGCAATTAAGAAATTTTTAGATAAGTACGTTTTTTATCGATATGGTATCCCGATTAAGATTAAGATTAACGGAGGCTCGGAGAATAAGGGCGAAGTTATTAAAGCTTGCGATGTGCTAAGGATTAAAAGTAAAGTTAGTGCCGTATATATAGCCTGGCGATAAGGCCCGGTTGAAAAAGGGCATATTCCGATCATTAAAGCTTTAATAAAAGTTACGAATGGGACTGGCAAAGGATGGGTTAAGTTTTTACTTAAAATGGTCTTCGCCGATAATACCATTATAAAAAGTTATAACCTTAGCTCTTATAACTGTTATACGAATAAAAAGCGCTTTTACCGATCGAGATAATCCTGCCGATATGGAAAATTATAATTTAGAACTTAGATACGCCGAAAGAAAACTTGATTACGTAAAGGATTCGGCTTTTAAAGAGAAAAGCTAAAAACGTGGCTAAGGTTATTAAGATGATAGTTGATTAGCGCCGTAAAGTTATTAAACTGGCAAACGAGAGGGATAAAAATAAGATAAAAGATAAACCCTTAAAAATAGACGATTTAGTATTGTTATATAATACGTTACGATATATAAATATATCCAGAAATATAACGTTAACGTACCGTTAAATTAGTCCGTATTTGATAAATATCATTCTTAGTTTAAGTACTTATTGTTTAAAGGAAATTGATAAGACGAAGTTGTAAGGTACTTTCCTTATTAATAAATTAAAGCAATTTGTAAAAAATAAAAAAGGATATTAGAAGCCAATTAATTTATAAAAAGACGATTAAACGAGACCATTTGCTAATTAACGCGACGATACGATATCGGATACCTTAGATGTTGCGAATATCGAGTTATTTAAAATTGGCAACTTAAAATTTTAAAACCTGTAAAAATAAATATTAAGATGCAAATATTAAATGGCCGTCTTAAAAGTTATGCGGTTATGGACGACAGCGATACGACAAAAGCGATCCGATTAAGAAAACGGAAGAAATTAACGCAATTCATTACGATAAAATTAAAGTATAATAATTCTCTTAAATTCCCTTATTATCCCGCCTACTGATACTTTATCTAATAACTATTATGCTTTATTTATAATTAATACGTTCCGGCTATATTTGCCCGAAACCGGGGATTAGTAATATGTTTTTCCACTTTATTTCGAAGTTAATTCTTATCGAAAGTTTTGATAATAGAATAAATCTTTATACTGAATTGGGACAGGGCTCATCGAAGTTGCTGTACGCAAAACATCTTGATCAGTGCTTGGGAGGATGATGGGACTTCTTGACTATCTATGGACCCTTTGATGCCATATGAAACTGCATACAAGAGTTGTCGGGTCAGCAGCAATATATAGACCATCGCTGACCTACTGCCATAGCCGAATAGATTGCCGAGATGCCCAGCGGTGAAGCAAATAGAAGTAGGTAGAAACTGTGCCTGCAATAGTACCTGCAGTGGCTGGCAATAGCAGCTGCAGTAGCTGGCAATAGCTGCTGCAGTGGCTGCTGCAGCAATAGCTGCACCCATTCCTACACTCCACTCCACTTCAATACGAATATCCTTTTTGATACGTAGTAATCGTAAGAAATTAGCTTTAAATGCCTTAAACCGTTCGTTTCGTAAGGTACAATTATACCTTTCGATAAACCCCATATAGTTATTATAGGCCCCGTTAAAAAAACCAAGAATTAATTAATAAGTAAAGAATGGATATATTCCGTATTAATTAAGATATTTCGATATTATATATCGTTTTCCGCAAAGTTTGCAGGGTATTCGGTTAAGTATATCGAATGCTTAAATAAATAAACTAATAACGTATCTAGGATTCTTAGTAAAAGTAGCCATAAAATAACTTAAAAGATTAGCCCGATAAATTTCGACGTATACTAAATAAGTTATTAAATTTTTTACTAACTGGAAGGATTTAATTATATTAAATTAGGCATTTACGGCCGACCAAAAGTTTTTACCTTTAATTTGTTATTGCAAGTACCGACCAATAACTGGATTATTAATAACGCTGATAAATATAATTCCGAGCATTAATATTAATTAGCGGATTCCATTAACAATATTACGAAAAAAACCAAGTACTTACTTCGATATATTTAAAAGTAACGTAGTATATAACATTATTCGCATTCTAGAATCTAGCTACGTCCTAAGTGTTATTAAGGTAAATGCGGCAAAGACGTAACGCTTTAATGTTAATACAGTAAGTGTGCAAAAAAAAAAACCCGAACAGACCCGTTTCTCTACAAAACATGTTATATTTAATTTTAAATAACTAAATTAAAAAAAAAGTTATAAATATGTTAATATGCGTTATTGCTAGAATTCTGCATTTTATTGTGTATTTTAGTGCTTTAGTATTTTTTCGAATTTTTTATCTTTTAATTATGAAATTTTGAAATATTTTTAAGTAAAATATGTTGCTTTCCCATAGTAAAGTAACGACTTTACGTATTATCCAACTTATAAAACGGTTACACAGTTTAAATAGAAATTCCCATTTTTAAATATGTTAAAAACCATGCTTTAATTTATTTAATTATGTTTTAACGGAATTGAAAACTATTTGTTTTGCGAATTTATCTTTTAATAAAATCATAGTGTTTTGCGGGGAAATCGGCACATTTGCTTTTTTATTGCACACTTACTGTATATGGCCCAGGGACCCGATTAATGATGCAAGGCTTTGCCGGATATACTGGGATTGTCGAAGCCGTTAATAAAGATCTGGTGATAGAATTGCTACGAGGTATCGGTTTGTTAATTGGAACAGGGATAGCCGATACTGATCGTCGACCGCCGACTATTTATTAAACGACATTAAAGATTAAACTGGGCTTTAGATATATATTAGTTACCTTTGTTAATGGTAATATATATCGAACCGGCCAAGGTTTTGAAAATAGAGAATTATTTATAACCGGTATTTTTGATGGTAAAGTATTTTGACTAGAGCTTATATTGCGGAAGCTGTACTGGAAGGTAAGGGTAAGGTTAAAAATGGATACTTGACGATATATTGGGTTCCGTAATTTGCGAACGTTACTAAAATTATATGGAAGTTTTAAATCTCGAATATTACTTAAGAACTTATCGATACGACGGGTTAATAGCTTGGAAAATATAGACGAGTTTAATACCGCAAAAATCCTATAACGATAATAAGAATTTTGGTCCAGCATATTAATATTTGCTTCGATCTTAAAATCGACAGGCTTCTTAATACCAAGATCTGAAAGCTTATTACTCTGTCTGGATTTTTCTTAATAAACGTTTTTTTTTTATAAAACGGATAGAATTACCTGAGTCTGCATTTTTGCGAAAACCCTAGGAATTACGTAAATCCGATAGCTAACGAGAACTTATGATGGTATTAATTAATGTAATAAGGATAATTATATATATGTTTGGATATGTATTAAGTCTAAAGGGAAAAGTTGAAGTAACGTTGCAGAAAGTTATAAAAGAAGTATAAGTGCGAAAACGAATATATATACCTGATTAAAGAAAGCGACGACGACGGTATTTTCCTATACAACTTCGGATGAAATTTTTTAAGATTTCTTCGGCGTATACGTTTTATCTGTAAAAATTCGTGCATTGGCCCTGGATGCATTTAATCAGTTGGGCGCATAAATTACTAGCAGATTCTGGCGAATTCCTGCACCTATATAATAATTATACCTTGATACTTGTAAAGCACTTATACCATATTATTAT
This sequence comes from Monosporascus sp. mg162, assembly GCA_004155945.1. NCBI lineage: Eukaryota > Fungi > Ascomycota > Sordariomycetes > Xylariales > Monosporascus > Monosporascus sp. mg162. The sequence continues at coordinate 127,065 of QJNY01001285.1, forward strand.
ATTTATATATATATATATATATATTACATATTATATACAATTATTAATATTATTTCCAAGTTGCCTAGTATTATACCTAAATATATTGATTAATATATTTCCAGTTATTATGTCGTCGTCCAAAAAAAAGTACTATATAAAGTAAAGGCGATAGCTTTAAAAAGTTAAATACTTCGAATTTTGAAAATTTCGCATAATTAATTAATGTACCTGTATAGGAAAAAGATAACATAGTACAATTCCTTAAAAAGACATATAATAACAGTTTTACCTTTAATTCTGTAAAAGAAGTTGTGCTTTAAATTCGTTTTAATCGGCTTATTCCTATATATCTAAAAGATATAATCGGTTAACCTTTATAGAAAAATATTAACCCGTTACTATATTAATTAACAAAATATTAAAGTGACGAATTAGTTAGATATTTGTGGTAAACCTTTATAATCGTTCAAAACAAAATTTACCTACGTTCCGAGAATGTTATTGCTTTTATCTAAATAATCGCTTAGGACGTACCTTAAAAAATTTTGGCCGTTATGTTAGAAGTTAGACGAATAATTTTATATGGCAAGTTTAGACCAATCTTTAATAAGGCCTAGAAAGTGATTAGTACCGGTAACCCGAAATATGAATAGTTTATCGCCTAAACCAGGATCCGAATAGATAAAGGTTTAATAGAATGCTGGATTCGTATATTATATGTTCGATTAAAGCGTTTGGTGCTAATATTCGATATTTATATTACAGAGAATTGTGCTTAGTTATTACTTTAGTTATACCGAAAAGCGTAAGGAAAATTAGGACTTGATAATCCGCTTACCCGAGTAATAATTGTTAAAATGTTTACCTAAGCCAGATATTATACTTGTGAACTATAGGTTACTTATATTTTTTATATTATCTGCGGCGACCTTGCAAAATGGGGAAATAGAATTATGATTGATAGGACTGAGTTTGGCAAGTACCGAATGTAGAATAACATTACCGACATTACTAAAGGATTTTTGGGCCTGAAACTAAAAAAGGAGGGCGTTAAAAGAAACGTGGAAAAATGGCTTGGAAACTTCCCGTTTTTACTAGCTGAAAAAAATAACGATAAACCAGATTCTGATTAATTTGCCCAACCATTCAATGGTAGACGACGACGTCAACCAAAGTAACGTCCTGGTCAATTTTAATAATTATCCGCAAAACCATTTTCGATATTAATGTCCGCTTTTTTATTAATTCAGACTGGCTTATCGGCATTTATAGCTATACGTTTTGATTTAATACTTATGAAACCACCATTCGAAATAAAGTATAAGCCCTGACCGAAGGTTGGTGGTCAGCGAGTAATGGCTATAGCATAAAGTTAATATATCATACCGTATAATTTGGTAAAAGATATTCGAAGATGTAAGATAAAAATCTAAACTATACTTTCTATAAGGATAACTAAGCTGGGCTAGGTACAAGTTAATGATTAGTACTGAAAAACCAAAGGATAAGGTTTAGAAGGAGTAAGAAAGGGCCAAGCAATAAGAAGATTTGGCCAGACGTCGAGGACGAAGTCTTGAGTTGAAGATAATAGAGGATAAGCCGTGCAAACGTTAATTAGATTAATTAATGGGTTTCATATATAGTCCATGGCGTTGGGAATTTGTTGCGTTATATTTCTATTTTGCTTCTTAAAATGGATTAAGGATAATTTTATCTCGAGAAAAAAGGTTTAAAATGGTGCAGGGTGCCGAGTTAGGGGGCATAGCTTGGCTGATCAATTAGTTAACTGTATATATATATTTTTAGGAGCTCTTTTTGCCGGGCGCAACCTCGAAGACATGTTCATCATTAGTTATTGACGACACTTACATACTTATGTTTATTCTAGAGTCTGGTTTAATACCACTCAAATACAGTATTTCGTTTGCCTTTATTACCGCTACATTGGACTATTTTATTGTGACACTGCCCCTAAAAATGCTCTGATCGGAACTGAGTCTCCCCGTCTCAATTTAATATATATATATAAGAGAAAGATAAAAACCTAAACGGAATAATTTAATTACCGGCTGGACAAAAAGAATACCTTCAAAATAGCATAAGTGTCAAAAACATACGGATTAAGAAAAAACAAGCCTATTTGCATGGGATTAATTACTTTTATACGACGGTTATATTCGAACCACTTTCGTGCCTTAAACCGTTACCCCCGCTAACGTTTACTTTACTAACTGTTACGATTATTGCGCCGGCGAAAAGAATAAAAACGGCTTTAGGCTTCTACCGCGTTATATAATCTAAAGTTACGGTAAAAAATGAAAATATCCTACGGGATATAAATATAAGGTTTCCGTATATTCCATACCATAAAGGTATTATTTGAGGTGATTACAAAGTATAAAAAGCCGCATTTAATGCCGGCCGCTTAGCCCTTTTTACAGGTACGCACGATAATCGGCTGGTAAATTACAGAAGTTTAAGGAAAAAATTTATCCGAAATACGCGCTATTTTGATCGGAAAGATTTCGATACCTTGTTATATAAAAAGATACTTAAGTTCTAAAACTGGGTATATAGGTGTAATTTACTGCTATTGTTGCGAGGTTATAAAAAGCTAAGTATATACCTGTTAAGAGAACTATTTCGCAAAGCCGAAAAAACCCATTTATAAAGCTATAAAAAGATGTAATCCTGGAAAGTTATAAATCAGTTTTATGCTAAAAAATAGATCCTAGAATATATGTAAATATATGTTTTTAAGTTCGACAAGCATAGTTGGTTACAAAAATGTAAAATACGTTTTGTCATATAAAGCGATTAACAGCTTAAAGACGTTTATAGTAATATATACGCATTTACTTTAGCTGGAAATTTTCTCAAAACGTTGATCGTTATTGCGGCTAAATTCGATTTAAAGCTTAAGCAATATAACGCGGTAAGCGCTTTCGTTAACGCGAAGCTACTTTATAAAGTATATATAAAAACACCTTTAAGATACCTATATCGTAGCAAACTTCTTTTAATCGGGAAAACATTATATGAACTAAAGGAACTACCTTTGCTATAGTAAAAGAAATTTACTGGGATATTTACAAAATTAAGACCTTGTTCCGTCTCTTATAAACCTTATTGCTTTATTTGTTAAAAGATGCTTATTTTTTCTTCTTAAATAATATCGTTACGGCGTACCGCAAAAAAGATTAAGACTTTACCGATCAAGTAATTTAGCAAATACAGGAACGGTATACCTTTACAGAGGGTAAGGACCTGTAATAATTCCTCGGCATCGAAGTGATTAAAAACAGAGCTGAAAAAAAATCCGGCTTTTTTAATCCGATTTTTTAAATAAGCTGGTTAACCTAATCCTAAAAAAAAAAAATTTTAAATAATCTTCTAGATACGCCAATAACTGGCGTTAAATTATTGCCTAATCCTGATCTGGCTTATCTAAATTTCGTTAATAAATACCAAAAAAAGATCGGTTTTATCCTATACGTAACAGTTAATACGCGATTTAATACAGTCTTTATAGTATTCCAGCTTGCCTAATTTAATCTAAACCTTAGCAACGTATATCACAAAACAGTTAATCGAGTTATATTATATCTGATCGGGACCAAAATATTAACGTTTAAGTTCGGAGGTAAGGGTTCGTTGGATACCTAGAACGACGCCTTTTTCGCGGATAATACGATCGATCGAAAAAGTTTTTAAGTTTACGTTATAAAGTTATTTAAAGGAATAATAAAGTAGCAGGCGAATAAGTAAGATACAATAATTACTTTTACGACAATAAACGAAGTTGTTGGTTTTTGCGCAAGCTACAAAAAAGGCCCAATTTAGCTTTTAACTAATCCAAAAATTAGGAGTTACCCTGGATGCAGAATCGTTGAATATATAATACGACAAGTAGCAAACTATACGGCTCATTAACGCCAATATCGCCTTATTACAAACGAAGTTGCAATATATGGATATACATAACTACTGGTTACGAGAAGTCGTAAAAAGAGATATAATCAAAGTAAATTATACGTCTACTAGCGATATACTAGCTAATAGATTAACTAAAACCCTATTACGCAAACCTTTTAAGCGCTTCAAAAAGTAGCTAGGATTAATAAATATTACGGAAATCCTCGATTAACGAAAAAATATTCTGTAAGTAATTTCAGATAAGAAATTAGCTAATTAAGAGAATTTAATTGCTAAAGGAAAGGCGGGATGGAAAGCTATAACTTTAAAAAGCGAAAAGGTGTAAGGACTAACGCCGTGAATATTTCAAGGCGTTAAAGTAGTATATTAGCTAGCAGGGGGTACGTTAGCACTTTATATATAGAAAAGCTCCCTCTGATCGGAACTTATATGTTCCGTGGATAGACTCCATAAAAACAGCAATGCGCGTTTTAGAGCACCTGCAGGTAGTCATCTAATACAATACAACTAATGTCCCCTATATCTGAAATAACGCGTACTGATCTCTGAAGTAATCTAGCTACTGAACATATATGTTCCGATCAGAGGGAATCTTTCTATATATAGGGCGCTAGCGCACCCCCTGCTAGCTGACAGAACCTATATGTTCCAATAAGTGGGAGCCTTTCCGTATATAGGGGTGCTGGCGTACTTCCTGCTAGCTGACAGTTATCCTAATCTTAACGTAAACCAAGTAATAAAGCGAAAGTAATTCGGTCATAATTTTTACTTTGCCAAATAATCGTCCAAGTACAAGAAATTAGGACTAACTATAAAGGGGATTAAAAGTAACTATATAACTGTACGATTGTAAAATATCTAGAGACGCTATTGAAAAGCGACGGATTTATGTGAAACCGGAGAATAAAAGTTATATTAGCATTAAACTTCTTACTAAGTCAGCTCGTACTTAATTTTTTCCAGTTTTAGCGGAGCTAGTTAGGCCCAGGTAGTTCTCACAGCATAGACTTAATCGGATAAAAGTCCATACTTACAGATGTCGGCGGATGTGGTATATTAAAAGGACTTTAGGTAGCCCTAGGATTACAACGGACAAAAGAAGCTGACAGCTTACCTCAGCTAGTTCAGACCTCCCTAGCTCGTTTTTCAAATGTACTGATGTATCACGCTAAAAATTAACCAATCAAATGCCGTATTCCCGTAACGAGCCAGCGAGGCCTGAGATCATATTGTGCGAACAGGGGTCTCATTTGCAACTTTTCTTCTATTTCTTTTAAAGAATCCAAAGATTTGAACTAAAAGAAACTGTTACGCAATCAATTTAGACCTGTTAAATATAAAACTGGTAATACGCGTCGAATATAAGCTAATATGCATATAGGAATTTTTTCAATTTTTTCGGGTGATAATTGCAGCCAGTACGGCCAAGTTCAAACCCGGGAAATTGACGACCGCAACGCTCTCATCACTGCGACGCAACAACTACCGGCCGCAGCATCGTGTACCGGGCGTCTTTAGTATATCCGGTATGGGGAAAGTCCGTATATCGATTGTTTCGGCCGTACGGGTTGTGGTTGTTGCGTCGCAGCCATAAGAAGGTTGGGGTTAATTGAGTCCGGAACGCCCTCCTTACTGCGACGCAACAACCACCGGTCGCAACATTTTACCATGGACCTTCCAAGGGTAATTCATTATAGGAGAAGCCCGTCCAGCTATTTTTTGTCCGTATGGGTTGTGGTTGTTGCGTTGCAGCCATGAGAAGGTTGGGGTCAATTAAGTCCCGAACGCCCTCCTTGCTACGACGCAACAACCACCGGTCGCAACATTTTGCCATGGACCTTCCAAGGGTAATTCAGTATGGGAGAAGCCCGTCCAGCTATTCCTTTGGCCGTACGGGTTGTAGTTGTTATGTCGCAGCCATAAGAGCGTCCCGGTTAGAAGGTCTGTTGTAAATGAGAATTTTAACTTGGATCTTCAATATCTCTACCAAAACAACTCCGATTGGAAAGTTATATATATGATTTGAAAGCTGTTTTAAAGCTGTATCTAATAGTAATTTTCATTATTTTATAATAATTTTTGTTGTCGTTTTATTTGCAAGTTTTCCAATAGATTTTTGAAAAATTGTATGGGAACGTTGTAAATGAGGCCAAAAAATCACAACTTGATATCAGGCCCTATTTTGAGGTTTGTGTTTTTTGTGGATCTTTTTATGGGTCTTTTGTACATCGGTACTTGGAGCTACAGGTTTTTGGAAAGCCCTAGCCGCAACTGCGCCGCAGGTACAGCTACAACCTTAAAAATAGGAACTGACAGCCTATATCTGGCTGCTTTACACCCCGATAGTAAATAAGTAACTTAGAACAAATCCTTAAACTGAAAATTTGCAACGATTTGCCTATAACAAACTCATTAATTATAAAGAGGGGTGTGTGTCGGTAAAAGCTCCTAATTCTCTTAAGTTATTAATAACCAGCCCAGTGTCTTACAACAAAGAAGAACATAACTGCCTCGGAATTCCGATCCTTTTTCGGGATCCATAAGCGCATATATGCCTTATCCTTAGATTTCATTTATAAAGATTCAGTTTCCTTTTCGCTCTTCATTTCTTCACCTCTTCGATGACCTGCTGAGCGACAACCTTGCCGGCTAGCCAGCTGAGGTCAATCGAGCTCCCGACGCTGTAAATAGGTGCCGTAGTCCACAAACCGTCATCCACCCGGAACGGGGGATAAAAGGTCCTCGGATACGTCGGGGGATACGCGTGGTCCATCTAGCAAAAGCAAATTTAGATTAGCGAGACCTCCACTTAGAGACGGTTGGGGTTCGATAGCTTACCCGACGATGGTGCATCCAGGTAATCTCGGGGTCCGACAACAGCGCCTCCGAGACGTCGGCCCCCGAGACGCAGCGGTAAAGTTGTTCCAATACGGGGCCGCCGTCGATCGCTCCGTCCCGGTGCTGTCGAACGACTTCCCGTACGTAGGCGACTTCCTGGATGCCCTCCGCATCGTCTACGAACAGGATCTGCGGCGGCAACGGCCCGTCTCCCCCGCCGAAGCGCCTGGGGAGTTCCGACGCAGTAAAGAACGTTACGTGCACGGCGTCGAGCTCGGACGCGTACTCGGTCCCGATGCTGCCGTTAACACCGGCGGCGCGGACTACAAGCCCCTCGAGGCCCGGAGCCGCTACGATAACCTTATCGAACGCCTCCGCCTCGGCGCCTCCCAACTCGTACCGAAGCAGCCAGCCCGGCGCCGTCCTTGTTTCAATGCCACCACCGCCCGCTTTCTGGCGTTCGATGCCGACGACTTTCGAATTTAACCGGATATCGGCGCCCAGCCCTTTCGTGATTTCCCGGACCCGGGCCGCGTAATCGCCGCCGCCGTGCGCGTGCGCCGAGTCCTCGCGTCCGGTAGCTATTATAAGCGCGATCCCGCTCATCACCGGGATCCGTTGCACTTGCGGGCCGCGCTCGACCTGCGGCGCGAGGACCTCGACCACGTACGCGTCGCTGACGTCATGGCGGCGCAGGGTCTCGGGCGCCCTTTCGTGCGCCAGCGCGTTGTCTCCGAGGAGTGACGCCAGGATCGCCGGCACGTCGGCGATGACTTCTGCTGCTAACGGGTCCGCGTTGGCCGCCAGACTCTCGCTGAGGTCCCGAGACTCATTCAGCAGCCCGCGCGCGTTCTGCGCGGAGTCGCCGTACCGCCAGTTCAGGTCGGACCAGTCCCCGGTCTGGTCGGAGGGGCGAGTGGTCTCTAAGACGAGTTGACGACGGTCTCTCGAGTAACTAAGTCATGCCCTATTCGTCAGACTTTTTCGTTAAATAGAACAAGGGAAAGGGATAAAGAGATAATGGGCTTCCCACTCACTATCCCACTTTCTGGCTCGGCAGGTCGTAGAATTTGACCGCGTCCCCGCCGAGTATATCTTCCGAGGACCGCGTAAATAGGGGACTGCCCCACAGAAGCGCGGGGCCCGCGAGGTCCTCGGCAGATAGCGGGTCAAGCGCGCTGTCGTTGTAGGGGAACACCGGCCGGGGCCCCTCGGAGACGGAACCGAACCGCGTAAGCTGCCCACCGATCGAGAACCCGGTCTCGAATACCGTAATATTAAAGTCGACTTCGTAGGCCGCCGCCGAGTTGCGCAGATGTGCTGCCGCGGAGATTCCGGCAGGTCCGGCGCCTGGGGCCCAAGTTAGCTCGGTGCTCCGTCATTTGCGTAACGAAAAGAGAAATGGAGACCCTACCGATGATGGCGACAGAGTAACTCGGCGTGGGAGGAATCTCCGGCGTGGGAGGAATCTCCGGCGTGGGAGGAATCTCCGGCGTGGGAGGAATCCCCGGCGTGTGATGAGACCCCGGCGTGCGATGAAACCCAGGCCATACGTAATAAAGGAGACAATACGAGGAAAGGACCAAGAAAAGCGCAGCGAATATGGCCTTGGTAAGTAATACCATATTTCCGCAGTCTGTCCCGTGAGATTCGGCCGTCGGTTGGCGACGGGGCGCTGTCCATGTCGATTCCCGTCTCGTCGTGGTCTCACGAGTAGAAGACGCTAGTAAGAGCTTTCTCTCCCGCGTGAGAGACACTCGTTCGTGCCGGGGAAGGAGTGGAGTCTGCTCGTTCCTCGACGGCCCCGCGTCTGGAGGCGGTCGCTGACGGTCGGGCTCCCTCGGGTACGACGGTGGGGAGTAAGGTGGCGGCGGGGAAGTCGCCCGTGATCCGGTATATGAACTGCTCGCACGCGAGCCATTTCCTGAGTGTCTCGGCATGTTGTGACTGGTTCATATATCGGGGGTCCCTTAGGACTGGTGCAGGGAGTAGATCTGAAGAATTGAACTTATTGAATTGAATTGAAAACGCCAAGACAGTTGTGAAAAAGCAATGCGGGCGGGAGCTCCTGGTTTTAGCAAACCCGGTCTCCGCCTGCTTTGAAGATGCTGGTCGAAATCGGCCGCTCTGAAAGGCCTAACAACAACGGGTTTCAGAAAAGGCGTGCCCGTCGAGCCTGTTGTTAAATGGTATGAATCTGCAACATATCAAACGCCGTGGTGAAGTTGAAGCCATAAGAGGGGGGTGCAGTCTGAGAGCCCCGCAGGCAAACTGTCGTTGGAAACTTGGAAGCACAGCCAGGATTACTTAACAGATCGAGCCGACAATGCATTGATAGGTGCATGTGGCGTAGGTGGCGTAGTGGCGCAGGTAATATAGGCTTTTTATCTCATCTGTCTTTGCTTAACTTATCCCTGTTATCCTAAGATCGGATTAATGCGACTTGCGATACGTAGGGCAGGAGTGGTGCTTGAGAACCCCTTGGGTTCTATAGAATATACTTTCTTCTGCTACGCTTCCTTGCTTTCGCCGCATCTGTGCTAGCTTAAATCCACAGAGATAATTATAATCAGACGACAGATAGATATTTCGCTTCGTCTGGGGGACCGTCTCGATCGTACAGCCTGAGTCTTTTGTCTAGGTGCTTTGTTTAAGGAATCGCGAGAGTCTTCCAAGTTCATGAGTAAGTGGACACGCACCCTCAGAGTCCGTCCGCAAAAGCCAAGCGAGCAGCTACTCCCCAGGAGCGACGGAGGTCAATGAATATATGGAGTTGCGCAAACACGTCCGTCATGCCTCCCCCCTAACGCCAAGTTAAGCGATAACGGAACCGGAGCCGAAGCGAAGCGTCAAGTGGTTCAACGAGATGCAATGACAGAGAGGCTGCATGTCCATCGTCTCAATGATCGAGAGCGAGCACCGGGCGTGTCATATCAGGAACGAGGATGTCGATATCGTCCTCAGCGAAGCCCTCTGTCGTTCCGGCAAGGATAAGATGGTTGGAGCGTATGGTCAGATGGGTTGCGGGGACGAGACGACTGGTCCACTTCCAGTGGCTTGAACCGTCTACCGTGCGACTAAGCAATTGGTGTATAGATCCCTGAACCAGAGACCCGCTGCTTCGAGAGATGGAGGTATCAATATGTACTCGTTAACTGTTCGCAGAGATTGTATATGATTCTGAATTGGGCAGGTGAGTATAGGCATTTTACTGTATCTCGTCATGCTGCGAAGAGTACCATGACACGGGGCAAAGCTTGATTAGTTCCCCTTTTTCCAAGGGCTCGGAACCCCAGCCACAGCCCAGTCTATAACAGAATCAATTTGAGACCATTCTAAGATATATCTGAGGTATCTAGGGTTTGGAGATACGGGGGGATCCGTTCAACCACACCTGGCTTCTACGGCGCCGTCCATCGAAATATGGATAGACGACGATAGAGGGGGTTGCCAAGTGTCCCCACATGATGCCATATAGGCCAACGTTAAGGGCTGTACATTAATAGCAATTATCTATATACTCCAATATCTACGATGGCGACCGTAGCGTTAACGTCCTCCGTTTTTTACAAGGGATCTAAAAAACGAAGATCGCTTTAAAGACGAATTTTAATCCAGAGCGTACACGTTTGGTATCTGACGTTATACCGACTCTAATCAGGATAATTCATGGCCTGTCGAACCAACAAAACCCGATATAGCCTTTTACCCGAAAAGACGAATTCGTTTTCAGACGCAGACTAATACCTTAACTATAACCTTAACCTTATTTTTATCTTCTGAAAAAACTATCGAAGAAATCGATTATACGAGTTATCCGATAAATACCATTAAAATGATAACGGAAAATAAATAAACTTATATTTTAAATCTTTACGACGTATATTTACGGAAATCGGAAATACGAGACTTTTGTAAAAAGATTAACAATTTACGAAATAGGTCTTAAAATCGGTATCTCCAGCGATTAAAGAAACGAATTTTTTTCTAAGAAAAAAAAATCATAAAAAAGTAGTACGCCAGTTTGCCTGAATCCGGTAAGATATATAACAGCAGGCTTATAAATAATACCTAACGAAAGTACTGCAAAAGGCTAAAGCAAACTTCAAAGTTAGCAAAGAAATTAAATGAGTAAATCGTAAAGTGACAGGAAGTAATAGCTCAAAGATAGCGTTATAGCGTCCCAGAAACGAAGATAACGACCATATAAGTTAACAACCTATATATAGCTTTGGCCTTAATTATGAAAATCTGGGCAATTATCTTCCAGATAATGAAAAAAAAGCCGAAATCGACAACGGTACGATCAGCGATTAAAAGATAGCTGTTAACCTTCTAAATTATTAAACGATAACCCATTCCCTATTTACATTACGAAATATTAGGGTAGCGTTTCCGACTTTCTAAAAAGATTCTTATAGATTCCTTTAATCAAAGCGATCTTAATTAGGAAAATCTCAAATATATTAACTTTCTACCGCGAAAAAGGACCCTAGGGCGTAAGTCGAAACGTAACGGTCGTGAAAGTTTTTAAACGGATTAAAGAGGAAGTAAACGTAAGCGACAGGAATCGGATGCGCAAGGCATTCGTTATAAAGCTTACTTAAGCGCTTACTATATTTTATCCCAAAGCTTTTATATATTCCTTAACAAAGCCCCAGAAGATATCCATTTTAGCGACAAAATAGTTGCATACGTCGAAAGTCGTATTACTTTCGATTAGTCCTTAAAGGAAAAAATTAACCGCTTATCAAAAATTATAGAAAAGTTAATTACCTAAAAAATTGATTAATTCCTACAGGGAGTAAAACGAATTTTAACGTATTTCTTAATCTTTGATTAACGCAGTACGACAAACGTCGCGTTTTACCTTTTAAGAAATTTATCCATTTTGGATTTAGGAATTACGATATATATTTTTAATCTTAGTAGCAAGTTTCTAACTTTTAAATTAACAGTATAAAGCGACGAAATATACGCTGGTAATAGCTTCGTACCGATTAAAGAGTACAGAAAGATTGATGTAATAGTTCGAAGCTCTAGCGGTACGAAAGTGTCACGTTTGTACGACGTAGCCCACTGTAAGAACTTTGCATACAACCTGGTATCTCTCCAACAACTCCGGAAAAAGGGGTATTAATAAGATAACAAAAGAACTAATAATTTATTCGAAATAAATATAATTAATTAGTTGTTACGCTAATAATCAAATTTAATTAATTCGATATTAAAAACATTAACGCAATAGTTACTTATATAGTTTTAGTAACTTATAAACGAAACGTTAACTTATATATAGCGAAACTATTATAAATCGGTAACGGTACGATCTGGCGCCTAAAATTAAAATATTAGAGCCCGAAGTAATTACCCAGTTGCAAACTTATATAAAAGGGGGTCCGCTTAAAGGGTTTTACAATAGTCGAATGCCAAGTATATAATAAGTGAAGGCCAAAAGGTAAATACGCTGCAAACCTAAAAAAAGGAACTTCTCGATCAGGATAAAGAATCGCCATCGATTTTACAGACCTCGGAAAAAACCTTAAAGTTTACAGATAGGTTATGTTTGCTACTAATAGATACTTAGGTTTTACTTGGGATATTTATCTTAAGAATCGAAACTAAGATATATTGGTTACAGCGTTTCAGTACTTTCTAAGAGTCCCTAAAAACAAGGATAAGGTTTTTTTTATTGATGTTCGAATATAACGACGAAATCTTAAAAAATTATTAACTTCGAATTATATTTCAGTTGCTTTCCTTTAATATTAAACTTAATTTTTTAGTACTGTATCCCCAGACCCAAAACGGGGTTGTAAAACGCTTAAAGAATATAATTAAGAAAAAAGCGATTGTAATGCGAAATGGCGTTAAGTTACTTTCGTTTTTAATTATATACATCTTTAAAGCTGCAGTATATCTATAATACCGTACCTCTAAATACGCACTTTTTTAGCAAAGCTTATACGAAGATCACTATATTTATTTAGCGTACAAAAAACGGCGTTGCAGTGCTTAATCGGAAGCTTTAATAAGCTTACCTACGAATATATAGCTATATAGCCTATGCTATAACAGCGGCCGCTATAAAGGAAAAAACAGAAATTCTAAAAGCTAAATTCCAAAGCATAAATTAGCTACCTCGTCGGCTACCAATTTACGAATATCTATGAGATTTGGAACCTACTAATCAATAAGGTTATTGTCATTCGAAACGCACAGTTTGACGAAAAGGCTACCTTTTCAGGTAATATCAAAAGCGTAAAAGACAACTTTCATACGTTATAAAAAAAAGCTCCAAAAGTTATTCCGACAAGTAAAAATACTTAATTAGACTAACCGCTACCTAATATATATACAAAAGGAAAATAAAAACATAAGCGGAATAATTTAGTTACCGGCTGAAAAAAAGTTGCTTCAAAAGGTACCAGCGTAAAAAGCGCACAAAATAGGGAAATATAAAGCTGCTCGTAATGGACCAATTATCCCTATACGACCGTTATATTCGAACAACTTTTATCCCCTGATTTATTACCTTCGCCAGCGTTTACTTTAATAATTGTTACGGTCATTGCGCTGACAGAAAGAGTCGAAACAATCTTAAGTTTTCTTTTATATTATTTAACTCAAAGTAACAGTAAAAGAAGAAGATATTTACAGGTAATAAACGTAAGCTCTTTATATGTTCCGTATTAAAAAGGTGTTATCTGAAACGAATACAAGGTATAAAAAGCCGTATTTAATATAAAACGTTTAGCCCTTTTTATAGGTACGTACGATAACCGGCTAATAAGCTGGGGAAATTTAGGGAAGTTATTATCCGAAATACGCGTTATCTTAATCGGAAAGGTTATAATACCATAGCATATAAAAAGGTATTTAGATTGCAAACTCGGATATATATGTATAATTTACCGCTACTGCCGCGAAGCTATAAAAAGCTAAATATATACCTATTAAGGAAATTATTTCGTAAAGCCGAAAAGGTTTACTTATAAAGTTACAAACAAATGCGGTTTAAAAAAGCCGTTAATTAGTTCTTTTATTAACAGAAAACAGATTTCAAGATACATATAAGTATACGTTTATAATTTTAATAAATATAGCTGGTTGCAAAATATAAAATACGATTCGTCATACGCAATTATAAACGAATTAAAACCGCTTATAACAGTATATACTTATTAACTTTAACTGGAAAGTCGTTTCGAACTTTGATTGTTATCGCAGCTAGACTCGACCTAAAGCTTAAGTAGTATAATGTTATAAACGCCCCCGTTAATATTAATTTACCGTACGAAATATATATAAAAACACTCTTAAAATAACCTTAATATATCAAAAATATGTTAATTAAGAAAGTATTATATAAATTAAAGGAATTAACTTTATTAAAATAAATAGAGTTTATTAAGGTATTTACAAAATTAAGATTTCGGTTCGTTCTTTACGAACCTTGTTATTTTATTTGTTAAGAGGTGCTCAAATTTTTTTATAAACGATATTATTACAGCATACCGCAAAAAAAAATAATTAAAAAATAAAAAATAAAAAATAAATTGAACCTCGTCGATCAGTAAATTTAATAAATAATGAAACGGTATACCTTTATAAAAAGTAAAGACTTGCAGTAATTTTTCGATATCGAAGTAATTAAAACTAAAACTGAAAAGAAATCTAATTATTTTAATTCGAATTTATAAATTAGTTAATCTAATTAAAAAAAAAAGTTGAATAATTTTTCAAATATCTTAATAATAAACATCAAGTTATTGCCGAATCTTGATTTAGTTTATCTAAGTTCCGTTAACAAATACCAGAAAAAAATCGGTTCCATTTTGTACATAGCAGTGAATTCGTAACTTAATATAGCTTTTACGGTATTTCGATTTGCCTGATTTAATTTAGAATTTAATAACGTATATTATAAAGCTATCGATCGAATTATATTATACCTAATTGGAACTAGAATGTCAATATTACAGTTTGGGAGTAAGGATTCGTGAAATACTTAAAGCGATATTTTCTTTACGAATAATACGATCGATCGAAAAAAAAAATTAAAGTTACGTTATAAAGATATTCAAAAAGTAGTGAAATAACGAGCGAATAAATGAATATAATAACTGTTTTTATAACAAAAGCAAAGTTATTATTTTTTTACGTGAGTTGTATAAAACATCTTATTTAATTTTTGATTAAATAAAAGTTAGGAATTACTTTAAATATTAAACCGTTAAAAATATATTACGATAATTGACAAATAATATAACTTATTAATGCCGACGTCGCCTTATTATAATCGAAACTGCGGTATGTAGATATATATGCAAGGTCGAATAGGTTTAAGCCTTATTTTCCAGGCTGAGCCAAATATACAGAAAATTATTATACGATGTAATTTGCACGATAGATATTATACCCAGTATTTTCGAATGCGATAACTGATTAATAGTTTTTACGATTAGGATAAATTGATACCTTAGTCCCGTAAAGCCTTACTTTGGAGCCGACTGCTGGATCCCTATAAGTACGCAATTTTTCGATTGATATCGGCTTGAGAGGTTTACATACGTGGTTGCTGATAAGCTTCGACCCTGATAAACTTTATGCCTGCTGGTTGGTTCGGCAGAGTTAATATAACTTAGGAAATGTTAAGCTTTGCGTGGTAAACTTTAAGAATAAACCTTGAAAGTAAATCTTAAAGGCAAACCTTAACGGTAAACCTTAACTGCGTATAAAAGGTTAGCATTTTTCCGAATCTTCGTTAGTTTTACGGTTCGATCGTTCCTATAGCTTTTCGAATTACCTAAGATAGTATGCCGCGCAAGTCTGAATATGCGATACCGGTAATTTGTAACTGTAGGATTTCTATAAAAACAGTTTTATTAACGGTATGCAATTCCCATAAAATTACCGGACAAGTTAAAACTATCGACACTACTGGCGATCCAAAAATAAATAAATAAATAAATAAATAAATAAATAAATAAATAAAATAATTTCCAAAAAAAACCGATTTCGGCTTTTAATTTTCGAATACGATTTAGTTCGCGAAAATAACGGTAATCGATTTTTACAAAAATATATGCCGGAAAATATAACGACTATAAGCGAACTATTAGCGAAACTAGAAAGGGAAGATAATAACCGGCTTAATAATTCCGAAGTTTGGATTTTGGAACGATATATGGAAAATTACGAGCGATGGTTTGCCCGGTTGCTCCGGATTACGAAGACCGTCCAGAATTTCGATAAGAATCGACGTAAATAGAAGCGGGATAAGGCAATTTGCGAAAGGGATAGTTTTAGTAGAGTTTAAAAATTAAGGTAGTAATTTATTATTTTATTTTGTTTTGTTTATACAGTTACGTTTTTTCTAGAGAGAATGTAGATATATAACTACTAGTTATAAAAAGCCGTAGAAAGAGATATAATTAAAATAAATTATATACTTACGGGCGATATACTGGTTAATAGGTAATTAAGGCCTTAATACGTAAACCTTTTAAGTATTTTAAAAAGCAGTTAGGATTAATGGATATTACAGAAGCTCTCGATCGGCGGAAGAACAACCTGCGAATAATTTCAAAGGAAGAATTAGCCGATTAAGAGGATTTAATCGCCGGAGGAAAGGTAAAATAGAAAGCTGTAGCTTTAAGAAGTGATAAAGTATGACAATTAACGCTGTAATTACGTCCAGGCGTTAAGGGGGTGCGTCAGCACCCTATATACGGAAAGGCTCCCTTTGATCGGAACATATAGGTTCCGTGACTAGACTCCATAAAAGAGGAGTGCGCGTTCTAGAGCGCCTGCAGCTAGTCATCGAATATAATACAACTGATGTCCCCTGTATCTGACAGTTGGCCGAGGGTATCAGGATTAGCGCTGTCAAGTATCCGCCTCCTGTCTGGATGCGCGCTAGGAGAAGGGATCTAGCAGGGTAAATAGCAGCACGTTTGGAAGTGTTACGGGACCAGTCGAGTAAGGGGCATCTAGCCTCTATATGTGAATGTATATGTTCGGATTGTCCATACTAAGGAGATCGTAAGCTAGCCATTTGGTGGGGTGGGAAGGTATTCAAGAGTAATAGCACTCAGGGGCAAACTTCAAAATAAAAACCTTGGAACTTACCCAATACTGGCCTCACATACAGCATTGCGATTTGTGCAACGTAAAATCCGTAGCCACCTGACGCACAGAAGCCCGAAGCAAACGCTGCAGTGCCACCGAAGGACATGCATTGTTTACCTCCCCGAGTGAGGTCCGCAGCATCGGGGATCTATTTGAGGATGTTGTATTCTCGCTCCTCTACCATGTTCATGTACCATAGAGCAATCCACAACCCAAGCCACTGGACGACAAATGCTTTTCCTCCCCAAGTCCCTACCTCGACAGCCGCCCTTGCCGCGTCCCGAACCATATCAAGAGGCATCTACTCTCTACCTAAGACGCCCTGTGTGACGCCATGACTGGGGTATCAAACACGTCTTTGGATGCAGCACACCGCCAATGCTGTTTCCGAGCCCTATCCTGCAAATGCTCGCCAATGCCTTTTTCCGAATGCACCAAAACTTTTCCACCGACTTCTATCCGCCGCTGTTGTGATTCGCCGACACTCCATGATGCCTCTTTCCCATCGTCTATGCCTTAGACATCAATTCTCTATATGTAGAGATCACAGTCGTATGTACAGACATTTCCAGCTCCACCATAGCTGAGCTTTACTCGTGCACTTGATGAGAACCGGCCGCTGGTGCGTCTGCCCCCTAAACTAAGAAGGCTGTCAAGAGCGCTGCCCGTCTTGATCAAAGGGGCGATGTACACTTGGCCTTTTGCGTTTAGTCTAGTTAGACACTGCCGTCTCCGTCCAACTTCACGATAGTGGACCGGTGCCTTTTGGCGACGACCTCGATGTAGAATGTCGACGTCCGTTTACGCCGAGTTTCTGATCCCGTCCTCTCACTCATGTCGCTGATAGCAGGCGTTGTCAAAGGCGTTGTCAAAGGCGTCTCGCGAGGCAGCGGTTCGGAAACGCCGGCTGATTGCTCATCCGAACTCGAGTCCAAGAGGATCGGGCCACTGGAAGCACCTAAACCTGCCTCGATGCTTTTGGTGACGTCATAGCTGTTGCCGGCCGCTTTCTGCGGCATGGGCTTTTCGTCCAGCATAGTGCCAAACCACGCCTCGCGTATGGCCAATCCAAGTGCTAACGCCACCTGCCGCGCCACACTGTTGCCGACAATTCTGTATTGATTCAAGGCCGATCCGACTAGGACTTCGCTATCGAGAAAACCCTGCGCTCGCCTGGCCTCCAAAATTGTGATAGGCCGTGGTTGATACCAATGGCTGATTTGGCCTACGCGAGCATCTGCGGGGCTACAAGTCGTAGTGATCGTAGGGAATACACTATTCGGCTCAATTCGACCCCAGCCCCTCGAGATTTTACTAACCCGCGTTTTACCCCGTATGGGGTATAACTGTCGCGTGGATTCGTCCATAAACCCACCATAATAGGCCTTGCTGAAACTCATCCCCCATGGCTGAGTGGGGATATGCTGCACTTGTTTCCGCAAAGCAGGCGTATAACCCATCGCTAACCGGTGATCGGGGAACCCGACGCAGTAATCGGCTTTGGAGTCCTGGATATCGGGAAGATCGTCTGTTGCTTCCATGGCACTCACAAATTTGAATGGTGTTGGCAGATGCTCACGTTGGCTGAAGCTTTGTCCATTAGACATCAACCCAAGCTTGCGTCGTGGCACATCAGGACGCGAATGTGTTGGTATCGGGGCTTTGGGAACCCGAAGGCCTGGTGCCGTGAACATAAGAAACACGCGGCTCCGAGACTGCGAGGCTCCGAACGACCACGCATCGAGAAAGAGAATCTGCGTCTGATACCCTAGGCCGACGATAGCGCTGACAAGCTGAGAGAAGACGCATTCATCGCGGTTGTGTTTCGACTGAACCATTTGGATGACATTTTCGAGCAAACCGTAGTGAGGGCGATACAGATCAACATAAGAAGCGAAAGAGGCAACGAGCGACTGATTCTTTCGCTGCTTGTCGGTCGTCTTGTCGTTTGTCAACAATGAAAACCCAGGACAGGGCGATCCACCAGAGATGAAATCGACCTCTCCTGGCCGTGGCGTTTTCTTACTGCCTAGCAAGGCTTGGCGCAGCAAGTCGTCGACAGAGCCGAGAAACGGCGTGCATGTACCGGGCGTGGTATTGGCCATGTAGGTATGGATAGCCTCCCCCCAGATATCATTGGCCCATCGCATCTGGATAGCGCCGCCATCTTCCAGGCCACGTCCAAAATTTCCACCGCCACAAAACAGATCAAGACCTCGCAGTCTCTCCGATTTGATAGTGCAATTCGGGTTGAAGCCCTGCCGTAACAGATCGAGTGCGTCAGGGTCAACGGGCACGAATCTCGTCGTGCCATCCCCCGTCGCCAACTCTTGGTGCGTAATGAAGAATGCGTCACCTGTTCCGTTACGGTCATAAGGGGCTGGAATTCTCTCGTCGGTGCGAAAAGCCCTGACCAGGCATCTTCGAGCAATACTCTTGGCTTCCATGTCAACGAGCCTTTCGGAATAGACGAGTTCGTTCAACGGTGACTTGGGAGCGCTACGATCAACAAGTCTCCGCCGCAAAAGCCTCCGTAACCGGACAAACTTCTTCGTCCCTTCCATTGAGAACGCTTCGATCATGAAGTTCTCCAAGTCAAGAGATGTGGACTGAGTCTGGACAAGGACCGCATCGCCAACTTCAAACTCTTCGGGTTGACGGGATAAGCCTCTGCTCTCGCACTTCATGTGTCCGTGCTGCAGCGTAACCCATCGCTGCTCATCACAGAGGTACGTTTGACGTACGAAAAGATTGGCCGACGTAGACGGGGTTCCGAACCAGTCGACGGTATGGGTAGAGATGATGTCCTCTTCTCTGACCTTGGCAACGTCGCTATGACAAGTGCAGTTATCAGACAAGAAGAGCTCATTTTTCCAGGGGTACTTCATCTTCGCGCAGGGTGTATCTCTCGGATGATACATCCATATGACATCAAAAGAGCGCTTTCCTTCTGCCGTTTGGTAAATCTGCTGCACCAGGCCATACCAGACATATTGATCATCATGATGGACCGACGTCTCTACTTTCCACCTCGTCGTGGTTCTTTTCGCGTCATCAGGCGAAGTTGAAACCACATCGCCGCACTTGATAGACTTGACGAGAGCTCTGCCGCCTGAACCGCGCCGTTTGCCAAAATCCATTCGCGATGGCATGCTTCGTACAGTAAAATGCTTTATGATCGCTTCTCGACCCCTTTTGACTTGCGTAGACAGTGCTACACTCTCAAGGACTTTCCCAAAGCTCATGTGGCGGAAAAGGTCGTGAATATAGGGAGTCACAGTTGTCTTGGGAACCCCTTGGGTCTGTGTACCTTTTCTGCTTGGTGTCCCATCATGGCCTCTTCCGTCAGATGATTCGTCAGTGAATGGAAGATTAGAGAGATACCGGTCGAGTGATCTAGTTTCTTTCCAAAAGAGATGATACGTGGCGCTTTTGGGATCAAGGCCACAAGCTTCCCGCCAAATATAGTTGATATTGGCAACGATAGCACCTCGAAAATCGTCGTCTCCATGCCCCTCGTACCATTTTCGAAAAGCTTCGGATTTCCGATGCTTTCGCAGAGCCCATATACTGAAGCGGGATTTGAAATCGGACAAGACGGCCCGGCGGTCGGTGGTACGTAGATGTTCACAATAATCGATAACATGCTTGGCTAAGTCCGCAATCCATAAGAAGGGGTTATGGTATCTGGCGTATTCGACCGACGGTGACCTCAATTTGTAGTAGACTTCCTTGTTTAGCTGTTCATTCAGGACAGACCGTATCCAGATCTGATCCCCCACGGAATGATGCTCGTCACCGTAATTACCGACTGGCAGTTCACGGAAAGGGACCCGCTTGAGATATAGTCGCGTATCGCCCACGGATAGAATGCCATCGAAGAAGAAACGATCCGCCTTATTGAGGTGCTGTAAAGGCCTTAGTTCGTTGGGATACTGAGGCGCGTCAATATATATGGAGAAATCGTCTAGCTCAAATTCCAGAAAGTCGTCGCCTTCTATCGGCCCTCGCGACTCCAGCGCATCTAATAGAACGGCCACAGCTTTTGCTTCAGTAGTATGGGGCACGGGAGGTTCGGCCCCCTCAAATAGAGACCTGGGTTGTGTTAGGGTCGATACAGGAATTCGCACTTCGAGGTTTGTTGATAAAGATACATGGTTGGGCAGGCGAAGTCCTTCGATGCCTGAGGTAGTCTCCTCCCGTGTTTTGTCTTGAAGGGCCTTAAGGTCAAGGCCTCCTGCCGTCAAGACATCCCCATCGTCTACGTCCTCGAGTTCACTTGGCGAACTAAGACTCCGGGACCGGGTCCTAGCATACGTCTCGAAGGAGCCAACGTCGACATGCGAGCCGTAAATTTCCGTATCATCGCACAGAAGTGGCCTGAAACAGGCCGACTCTAGGTTGGCGACTTCTTGCCGATAGACCGTTGAGTACGAAGTTCGTTGTCCATTCGACGAATGGGCCCGTCTATCCATGGTATCTCATAGCCCACTGACTAGACGAAGACCAAGAGGGGGTGTCTTGGCGGCTTCCTACAAGAGAGGACGAGCAGATCGTACAGAGCTTCGTTAATACACAAGATCCGCCCATGCCCTAACTGGCCCGGATCGTCGAGAGTTGGAAATGCGTTGCGGGGTCGGCGATCAGAAAGGGATTTGGCGTGAGTGGAGTGCTTCACGCGGGCCGTCTAGATACAGTGACTTGACACGCAAGTATGACTGACTGGTGCGGATGGCTTGTGCGGACCATGAAGAGATACGGATGGAAAGAGATACAGAGGTGTGGGGCTATATCGCTCTCACTTCATCACCTCGAAAGAAAGGGAGGACGGATAGACTAGGATTTGTGCGGCAGTTTTCCAGGGGTCGTGGAAGAGCCTCTATCAACACGAACTACGCCAAGCAAGACAAATTCAAGATGTAAAGTAAACCAAGTCGTCAGAGCAGGACTCTATCCCCAGGCATGACCAGATCCAAGGTCATAGAAATGGGAAAACCTCTCTAGCAGCTTGCGCAAGAGATGGAATATTATGTAGAGCATCATTTTCGTGACGTGAAACCGCGACGTGAAAAGAATGCAAGTGGAGTTGAAAACGTGAGATTCCGGGTTCATCAAGTTGCCGTGTTCGGGTAGACCGGAATCGTCCAATTGAGCTTTAGGATTTCGCGTCAAGGTGGGGCAGACCCTGCATACCCGCTCTCACTTAAGTATGTAGGAATCAGGGGTCTTTGTGGAGCAGTTCTGGATGCGGCGCCAGTTCCTCCTTCTCCCGCTTACTAGGTTAAATACACACTTCAAGACTCAGGAATGCAGGTGCATCGTCCTTTTAACTCCTTTGATTTTTATCTAATCCTTCGCATGTACACATGTCTATACTGGGTATCTTGCTTAGATGCTCTATATACGTACATAATCACTCCATAGCCACCCGGCCTACACGACCATCATCGAATTCATTGTTCTCGAACGCATTCTGCCACCAGCGCGCCAAGTACCTCTGCCGGAGGCGCGGCGAGCCGCCGCGCAAGTCCGATTGGACGTACCGGTCGACCTCCTCCGGGGTGGGCCACCTCCAGTTCCCGCCGGCCTCCGCCACGGCGTCCATGTGGCGTGCCATCTCGTCCGCCTGCTCGGAGCTGAGCTGCGGTCCGGCGAACGCCTGAAAGGCGCAGAGAGCCTTCGCGATCAGCGCCGGGCCGCGGCTGCTCTTCCTCTCCGCCTCCTCGTCCAGGTAGCTCCGGTTCCGGAGCATCCACCGCATCACGTCAACCATGCCGTCGGTGTCCTCGAGGAAGGCGAGCGTGCGCATGTATGTGTGTAGGTGGACGGGGCCGATGTTGTGCAGAAAAGTCGGCGCCTCGAGCCCTCCTGCCTGTTCCACGGACGCTACCAACTTGTTGAAGAATGCTTTGAGTTCCCTCAGAATGTCTTGCCGTCCTGTCACAAGAGGTACGTGTTCTCCCGCTGCAGTGGCCGCAAACCCTTGTGAGTAGGGGTTCTCCGTGGAACTCTGTAGCGAAGCAAGTCGGGATACGGCAACCTTCTGTATAATACGGCAATAATACATAAAGATCTCGGGATCCATCCCGACAGTCGTGACTACGCTGGACAGCAGATCGGTAGATGTCCGCAGCGCCTCGGCGTCGTCGTCTTCTGCTTGCCCGCCGTTTGTAAGACAGATATAAGGCCTCGCTAGAGCCCTAAACACTGCGTGCCAGGGCGGCCGAAAGTTTGCACCTTCTGTCGTGTGCGGTTGCAGTCTCTCCTTAATCAACGTGATGGCATGACGTATTCGATAAATTTCCTCGGTGTGAAACTTCTGCCGGCCTCGCCGATCCGGCTGTAGCCTGCAGAGAAGCTGGATGTAACTATTAAAAGCCAGGAGGGGAATGCGCCGGAGCGCTTGATAAGATGGCAGCTTGAATAATGCTATTGAGTTGACGCTGACAGGGTCGAGGGGACTGTCTCGTAAATAGCGTAATCCATCTTGTATAGTCCGCGCGTTACGGACCAGAGCATAGAGGCAATGCCCCTCTGGCTTGATGCCGCGGCTGATCATCTGATCGTAGAGTTCTGCAACCGTCGGCGGCGACTGTCTAGCGAGTTCGTACTCGCTAAGGTTATTGTGGTGGACGGGAAATGTCTCTCGCGAATCGCCAGGCAACAGGTCCCCCACTTCATGCAATTCCCGAGCCTGGAGCTTGAGGAACATCTCACCGTAGACTTGGACGTTGGGCGTAATATCTGAAAATGTCGTGAAGACGCTCCAAGCTTCATTGGCATTACGAGTCGCTCGGATCTTCATTCCCCACCGGTTGAAGAAATTCCACTGTTCCTTGTCGTCCTTCCATTCCTTCGGGGGCAGACTGCGCGTCTGTATGGTTGGAGACTCAGTAGATGAGCCCCCAAGGATATCTAATGCCCGGTCATAATCATCCTCGATATATCCCTCCTGCTTCATCAGGATGCCGGCCTTCACACTTCGCGAATAATCATCTTCTGGCGCCCTCTTCGCATCTAATCCGTCGAAGTCCTGTCTGTATGGTGGCCAAGTCTTTGCATATCGCATCGCCACCCACCTCTCCTTGGCGGATCGTTTCAGACCAATCATGACCTGTCGAATAGCTCGGAAACTGAGCTTATTTATGACGAGACGTCGATCTAGGTTTTCGGACAGGGACAACAAGACCTTCTGCGCGCGCCAATTGAATTCCATATTCGCGACAGGCTCGAAGTTTGCAGGTCTCTTAAATAGGAGTAATGCTGTATTGAACACTAAGCACCGGTTCGTGTAGCCGTCGCGGCGTACGCCTCGAGCTTTTGGTTCCAGGGGTATATTCCTTATGTAATCAGCCGTCAGCCGGGCCACCGTAACGATGGACTGAGGCCACAGCCGCTGCACGTGATATACAATACGGCGGAGGAAGACGAGGTATTCGTCCACTGACAGTGTCTTCTTGGGGCGGAAGCCATTCACGCCGTTTTGGGCAGGTGACGCTTCGGATTGGGGTTTGCGATACACGTTCCCTACAAAGTTGATAAGACATATCAAAGATTCTGCCCGGCGAAACTTTTCATCGCTTCTCAAGAGCAACAAGAGTAGAAAGGGAGGTATTGGTAGTTTCGTAGAGACCAAACGCTGGACCCGAGCATCCCCGTCTTCAGCTGATAATATCCACACCCAACGGTCAATATCTTGCTCAGACCAACCCCTCGAAGCGAGACTCCTTAACCGGTCTCTCCATTCGACCGAGTCAGATGCGTCGGTCGTTTCCGGCAAATATTTCTCATCCGGAAAGCTATGCTTCCTCAAAAATGCTTGAAGCGTGATAAGTGGAAGCCTCTCATGCTTCTGCTGGGCTGCGATCTTGAATAGCGGGGCATAACGTCTCCTCTGGTCCTCTTTCTTGCTCCTTAGGCGCAGTTCCAGTATTCGATTAGGCGACAAAGAGGTCGGGAGTCTTGGAGATCGATGCCGTCTAGAGGTGGTTATTCGCGACAGGGTACGGCATACTGATTCCGGAGAGACCCAGACGCTGCCAGAACCACGCGCAGCCGCCACTGCTGGTGTAGCCATCTTGTGAACCTGGTGGAGTGTAGACGAGAGGTTTCAAACGTAATCTAGTCGATTGACTACAATGGAAGTTACATGTCGACTAAATTAGATTTCGTCGGATGCTATGGCGCATATCCATATGTAGGCTACGATCTGGGGATGATTTATTTCGATGAGCAGCAATGTAGAACTCTCACGTAGCCAATAAGCATTATGTTACCTAGGTAGAGATCGAAGCATATTATGGCTGGAAACGCCGAGCGACAAGCATCATAAATGAGGTATTGGAGCCTTGAGAAGACAGGCGAAGTAGGTTAAGACATAAATTTGAGTACAGTAGCTCTAAAGAAGCCTTATCGCGACGATAATAGAGATAAGAACGAAGAGCGACAAAGATAAGAGCTGAAGATATCGGTGGCAGCCAATCAGCTTCCAGAATTGCTAGAGCCCGCTCACTAAGAAACTGAGACTTTAGTTAGCCTCGTACCCCTCCAGTTTCCTATCTATTGTAAATAACCTCGGTATGAGATTTCACTAAAATCATGCCAATAACATTGTCATACAGCTACAGTTTCCAAGACCGAAACCTCAACTATAAATTCCCGCGTGCGGCCAATTCGATGGCCTTCCGGGATTCACAATGCGTGCATCCTTGCGGAAGGTAGCGGGACTTGCGAGCAGGGGATTTCACACCAGAGCCTTCGCCCCGCGGCCCCAACGATGTTTTCACCAAACTTCACTGGCATTCTCGCCTCGGAGGCGCAATTTCTTCACCTCGAACCAACTGTTATCAAATAACGAAAAGGCGGATGGTGTAGAAAATTTTGCCTCCCAATCTGAAGCTCAGTCTCAGGCCAGACCCTCACCCGAGTCCAAGCGGAAACCCCCAAGGACGGCAGCGGCATCGAAAAGCTTGCGCCTGGGGACCATGTCGAAGCAGCCAGTTCGTATCACCAAATCACCAAGACCTTCATCGGAAATCGACTATAGACGGACCATCAGTGCCATATGCGTCGCCCGTGAGTTCGACATGGACGCTGTTCAGGAAATTCTCCGCTATCACGGATTCGAGCTAGATCCGGACGGGACGAATTTCGACCCTATGGCGGTCGTTCATGCGAGAGGCGTCAGTAATGGTGACATATTCGTCTTCCCATACGGCACCGTGGTATCATGGTCCGTACCCGCAGACACACTCGAGACGCTTGCGACAAAGCAGTTGATTCGAGCTGCCGAGAACCCCCATATCGACCGCATGGAGGTGGAGGACCTCGAGTTCGTAACAGATGCGTCACGAGATACGAGTTATATGAAAGGGAATATCGTTGTGCTGGGCACGAAAAAGCAGGAATCGGAGAATGACAGACGAGACACGACGTTCGCACAGGTTGCCTTCTCCAGCGGATTGGCGAGGAGTCCCAAGCTGGCAGTCTTAGAGACCAGTCTTATGGAGTATTTCCAAGGCTCGAAGACTATGGTGGACTGGCTAGAGCGCGGCCTCCAAGACCAGCTCTCCTCGAACCTCGTCCTGAAGAAGACGGGCGAGCTACTCAGCCTGAGAGCTCAGCTTAACCACTACTCGGATATCACGGACCACCTTCCGGATATGTTCTGGGACTCGGAATCGAATCTCGAGAACTATTACAACCAGATCGGTGCCGAGATGGATGTGCGATCACGCATTTCCATACTCAACCGGAAGATCGATTACGCGCACGAGACCGTGAGCGTCTTGAGAGAAATGACGACGGAAAGGCATAGCACGCGGTTGGAGTGGATCATCATAGTATTGATCGCTGTCGAGGTGGTCTTTGAACTGAGAAGAGTATACAAGGAGGAATGGGGTGAGAAGGCGGATTAACTTGAGTTCTATGTGGTCTTCCCATCATAGGAGAACCAGCTCACTTAGATGAGTCTACAAATACTGTGATACCCTGCTCTACAAGACGTGCTAATATTTACTCGGTCGTGAAATTCTACTTAGCCCTCCTTCCCATTGCACTCTCACACAGGACCACATCGCCGCATGCAGCGTTAGCCCACGGTTATTCCCACTTGTATAGGCTGAAATCCCAGTCCAAACTGTATAAAATCAAATCCGGTGTTCAGCCATATTCTATCATTCGCCCCTCACCTTCTTCTGCCACGCAGGCAGCCTTGGGTACTACAACAAGTCCAACACTAGCATCAGCACCCACGCCCCTAGCAACGCCACGAAACACCCATGTTTGACTCCTACTTCGGTATTCTAAGTACTAGATAGTCGTATTTACCTCACCACATTCCATCAACCTAGAAAACAGTCGACACAACTGGTTACAGTTCAATATCCGAATCCCAGTGGGCATGGCCCTTTCTGAATCATCTGTATGCGCTCTTCCCTCCCTGGAATTAATTGGAACGGTGTCATACTTCATACAGATGTATCACCATCATTAACTTTACATAGCCATGCAGGCGCTAGTCAAAATTAATGGCGCACTCTCCACCTAGCCTCAAACTCGCATTTTAAATGCAAGTATTATGATGATTTTACTTCTTAATAACTTAATATCGATGACGATGATATAATAATTTTTGCATTATTATGATGAGCGCTGCTTCGCGATCATAATAAATATTTTCCCCATATTTTCCCTTTAACTTTATTATACTTTTTGGGTGACGACCATGAACGCTAACAATACGGCTAGAGCCAGGTTGGGGGGCGAAAGAGCTTAATGAAGGAAAAGGGGATATAATGGGTAGGCGCGGTGGAACATTATATTGAAATTAATTATATAACGGTGGAAGAAGTTACTGGTAACGGAAGATAAGATATCACTTATTAGTTTAACGGCTCAAGCTACTATGAAATGTATTTTTAAAGCTTTATGTGTATAGAGTCGCATATAACCCTTGTTATCTCTTGATTTATATGTAAATTGTATGGTATGTTGGAGGGGTTAGCGGTTAGGTGCGCCATTCATTTTGACTAGCGCCTATCATGGCACGCTTCGCAACCCTTCTACGAACAGTAACATCTTCCTACAAGCCACAGTCCTCATCTGCTAGTCACATCCACAAAGCAGAGGTCTCACCATGACGACTCAGTGGGCGAAGTAAGCGCGTTCTTCCACTTTCACTATTACTTCTTACTAAGCTACCATGAAGAACCGTTAACTCCGACCACTTCACGTTTGTCGTCGGCCCGGAGGGAAAGGAGTTCACCATCCACTCTGGGGCCGTTCTTCACCTCTCACCATACTTCGAGGCGCTCATCAACGGCCCGATGAAAGAGGCTCGGGACCGCAGAGTTGTCTGGGACGATATAGACGAAGAGACATTCATCGCTTTCTCTCAATTCGCTTACGCGGGCTACTACGATACTCCTGAACACCCCGCTTCCCCTCCTGAGCCTGAAGGGATTGGAGAAGCTAAATCCAGCTACATCAGCCGCAGTGAGAAATTCGACGGTTCTTGCGGCCGTTCCAAGCGCACTATCGTGGAATGGGAGCAGGACTTCCGAGCCAAACTAGATGAAAAGCGGGTGGCAGATACCGCCGTATATTATATACTCGAGACTTTCGTCACGTATACTTGCCCGGAGTCACAACGTGTGAGCGAAAACCTCAACATCAGCGCACGCTCTTTCCTGCTCCACGCCAAGCTATATGTCCTAGCCGACCATTATTGCGTCAATACCCTGAAGGACATGGCCATTGGAAGGCTCCATCGCACCCTCCTCCTTGTCCCTCTCGACCTATATGCCTCTGATTGCTTTTGCGAATTAGTTCGGTTTGCATACACTAATACTAAAGCCAAGAAAGGTCTCGGCCAAGATGAGTTGAGATGCCTCCTCGTCGACTTCGGGGCCTGCATCTTTGATTGGTTCCTCCATAATAGTGCTTTCAGAGGCGTGCTGCGGGACCACGGCGAGTTCGGACTGGGCATCCTAACCAAGCTCAGTCTCGTACAAGATGAAGTAAATCAAGTCTATCTCTGCGACTGATGGGAACTTTATGTAGAAGCTAATGAGTAGTCAACCATGCGAGTAAAGGCTTGGTCGTTTGAGGACGACGGGTATGAGGGATATTGCGGCTTTACCACGGGGGGTCAACTCATAGCCATCCTACGTAGCCTAGCGCGATGAGGGAGGAGATTGCTCGGCATAAAGCATAGGACTTTGGTGTCAACATTGCACATGTATAGTGGCTTCTCAGTATGGCAGCAAGGGGGGATATTGTTCAATCAGCAGGAATTGTACCTTAGTCGTACACACTTCGCAATGGGCTTCCCACAATGCTCAAGCGTAGCCATGACCTCGCCGTCCCCCGTGCAAAACACGCCCGGCCAGAAACTCGGCGCGTGGTGTACCAGCACGGGCCTGCCCCAGTGAATCCTCCCGCCCCTCAGGCCGTCCGCGAACACCATCTTGACGGCGGCCCCGCGGGGCCAATTCGGCTCGGCCGTGTCCTCGTCGGTCATGAAGACGACGGCGAGCCTGTCGCCGCAGCTCGCGACCTGCGGGCTCCCCGCGTTGCGGCCGGGGCGCGGGCGGTACACGACGCCGCGGCGGCCCCAGGTCTCGCCGTCGTCGTACGAGACGACGTACTCGACGCTGAAGGTGCCGTGGCGCGTCGTCTCGAAGACCATGACGAGCGCCTCCCCGCCGCCCCCGTCCCCGCCCGCGTCCCGCACGGCCGCGATCCCCTGCATGCCGTCGCGCAGGCGCTCGCCCTCGCCGTGGCACCGCAGGCACGTCGGCGGCCGCGACCACGTGGTCCCGAGGTCGCGCGACTCGACGCGGAACGTCTCCTGGTCGTCGTGCGCGAGCTCGCGCGAGTACGTGAGCTGCACCACCGCCGCCGCCGGACCGCCGCCGGACCGCCGCGCCAGGCGCATGAACGGCTCCCAGAGGCCCATGCCGCCCGACGCGCCCGCGCCCTGCTCCGCCGCCTGGCCCGCGAACTCCCACGAGGCCCCGCCGTCACGGCTGCGGCACACGGTGATGCGGTAGTGCGTGGGGCGCCCCGTGCGCGGGTCGAGGTCGTGGTTCCGGAACGCTGCCAATACCACTGCGCCGCCGCAGGGCCCCCCCGGCACCTCCAGCAGGAACCCGTTGTCGAGGTCGGCGCCCGCGCGCCGCGTGATCTCGCCGACGGGCGCGAACGAGCGCCCGCCGTCGTCGCTGCGCGACACCTGCAGGATCCGCGTCGGGCCCTCGTGCTTCGTCGTCACGGCGAGGAGGCCGCCGTCCGCGAGCCGCGCCAGCCGCGGGTACGTGCCCCCGCGGGGATGCACGTGGCATTCGTCCGGCTCGACCGTCCACTGGCGGCTGGGATCCATCGTGGGATCGTCGACGGAGCCCGTGTTCCTGTCGCCGATGCCGACGTGGCTGAGGATTTTTCGTGTGAGTCCGCCTGTCATCGTGGGTGGGTTTTGCCTTATCGTATTTCATATAACCCAGAGCTCACGGAGTGTTGGAGGTGAGTGTGGTAGTTGAATACGCCGGGAGTGGTTGTTATGCCACCCATATGGTCCCAATGCGACGACACGTAATGTTCCCCACAATTCGATCGTCACTTGAAGGACGGAGATGTTCATTAATTCCTAGTCTAGTATGTATCAACCTTCTGCCTCCTACGTCAGTTTCTCGATACATGCGCACACATGAAGTTACATCCGAGTTCACGTGATTCTCATCTGCCACAATCGGCAAGCCATAGCCGAGAAAAATTGGTGTGTTCGACTGCAGGGTCAATCCCGGAACTGCGAGGTGATACTGGCCACCAACCTCAATTATTTCGTCCAAGCCTGCTCGTCAGCCGCTCTGCTCCTGGGGTCGGAGGTATTCAGACGAAGGGAGTCAATGCCAGCTACACGGGCAGATCAGCAATACCCTGAGTCACCGCAAAAGAGTGAAGACCACAGGGATCCATGGCAGGCACCGAAAAATCGACTGGATTGTCAAGTCGGCGGGGGTGAAGTATACACAGTATATCCATTATTCGATGTCTTGGTAATATATACAGCAGAATACAGTATCCTCCACACTCAAGCACCCTTCCTTATCTGCAGCCCCGATTAATTGAGGTTCTTCCGCCGTGTCGGTAACTTAGTACAGGAAGCGAGCGTGACGGCGAGCGTTCGAGGAGCTGCCAGACATCTCGCGCAGCATCGCGATGAACGAGTCCAGCGTGTAGAGCTTCTCGTCGTCCCCGGCGGGCGAAGAGGGAACAGGTTCAGAAGTAGTCGAGGGCGTGGGAGCAGACGAAGGGACGGCGGACGCGGTGGCGGTAGCCGACGGCGCCGTGGGGCTAGGGGCCGCGGTGGTGGTGGTAGGCGGCGCCGGGGAGCTGCCGGAGCCGCCGCCCGTGGCGCCCGACTCGTAGACCTCGGGGCCGGGGATGACGTAGTTGCCGAAGTCGCCGTAGATGCTGATCAGGATGCCGGGGTCCTGGGCGTCGTAGGCGCCTGGGAACTCGACGCCCTCGGGCTCAGCGCTGCCGCCGCCGCTGACGGTGATCTGGTAGCAGCTCACTACAAAGTCCAGAGTCAGTAATGCCCTCCCCGATTGATTAGGTGGATAATCGGGGGTCGTGAGACATGGTTTGGGAGCCAACGACTCCTGGAAGTCCACATTTGGGAATTCGTGTCCTCGAACTAACGAAGATGGGGGAAGAAATAACTCCAGAAATTGCTTACTGTAGAACTCGGCGCCGCCGGCGCCCCCGGCGGCGTGCAGGGCGATGGTCTCGGCGCGCACGAGGTAGTCCCCGGGCGCGAGGTCGGCGGGCAGGACGACGTCCTGCTTGCCGCAGTTGTCGTTCAGGATGTCGTTGCCCCACTTGCCGGTCGAGGCGTCGTAGCCCGACTCGAAGATCTTGAACCACGAGCCCGAGCCGTCGGCGGTGGCGGCGTCCTCCACTTTGGACAGGTAGACCAGGACGGGGCCGTGGTGGGCACCGCCGATGGCCTCCTCGGAGCAGCTACGGCTGTTGTGCTGGTGCATCTCGACGGTGATCGTGTCACCGGCTGCGAGGCCATGTTAGCACGTCTCGTACCTAAGGCTAGATAGATAGAGAGATTAGGAATCTCACCGGTCACGGGGCAAGTGCCGGAGGCGGGCGCCGCGTTCGCGTTACAGCGCATGTCGTTCGACGTAGGATCCCTGACGGGGCTGTTGCTGGGAGGGAGCCTAGCGCAGGTGGTTCCCTGGTCCTCGCCGTTGACCCAGAACTGCTGGAACGTGGCGTGGCCCATGACCGACGTGGTCATCATCGCTGAGGCGGCAAACGCAACGATGCTGGACTTCATTTTTGAGTCTTAAAGGTATCGGTTCGGGCGGTATGAACGTTGGATGAGGAGAAATACGGTACGCTGAATCGAGAGAATAGGGAGTGACCTGACCCCTGCGTCTAATTGAAACGAAGGACTGCGAAGACGGCTGTTTGCGCCTAAGTGGAAGAAAGAACGAGTGCGAAGATGCAGGAAAGAATCAAGAGCTCACGGCTTCTGAGTTCAAATCGGCTGGAATCAGTCAAGCCATCGTCGGTTCATATAGCAAGATCTGCCAAGCGCCCAAGAGCGCTTGCCTGCAAGGTCGCTCCCGCCTCATCTCGACTCAGCTGTGGTATGTTTCAGGGGAAGCATGCTGAGTGGACCTGATCACAAGCGACGCCGTCATTGTGGTCGGGAACGGGTGGGCATCCTGGGTGGGGAGGTTAACGCCATTGGCGGATATATCCGGCGATGTTATCGCAAGGCGGCTTAACAGATTCAGGGGTATCCAAGACCACATTCAACGGCCCGAGCAGGGTAAGGGAGTAATATATTTGGAGGGGCCAAGTAGCTTAGCATGTTGTTTCCACTTGCACAGCGCGGTCTTTGATGTCTTCAACTACGAGATACTCTGCCCCAGGAACGAGACATAGATATCCCTAGAACACATTTCCACTTGCCTTTCTTAACCCGAGATTTATTTTTGTTAAGCTGACTCCCAGATGAAGTTCTGCTCAGATTAAGGGCGCAGTTATCTTCAGTTGAGCTGGATATGCAGTGATTCCAATGAAGCTATGTAAAGCTAATCCCACGTCGGGTTAGATTGTCCCGTGTCGGCGTATCGCGAACCGTGTGGGTCTAAGTAAACTCAGTGAGCCGCAATCCTCTTCATCAGTGAACAACCCGGTCCTCCACCCGACGGGCATGTTTCGAAACACCACCAGGAGGAGTGCGTGCAGTTCCTGCACTTGGCATTCGGCTGATTCTAGCCGCTTTCCACTTAACTCCAACCGTAGCCTTATGGTAACCGCCCGGGTACATGAGCATCAACGCTGGAGGATCCCTTGATATATTCGTCAGGGCCCTAAACGCCAGTTTGCCGAAGAAAGTCCCGTGGAGCCCGTGCGAGCCTTAGAAAACTCTGAATGATTCCCTTTGGGCATCAAGATAGGACGGGTCAATTCGCTAGGCCGGTGCAGGATACACATTCTGAGTATCCAGCATGAGTATCCCCCCCAATAGGTCGTAAAGACCCAATGCGCGCCTAGACCGCGAAGTCCTGCACCTTCTCCGGTGAGAGGTTTAAACGCCTTACCGATATAACTATCTCCCGTGTGTCAATCTAATTAAACCTGCACACGAAACCAGACTTCATGAGGTGTCTCGGACAGGCCGTTTAGGTGAACACTTGGTCAAGTTGTCTCTCCGATACGTGCGGCCCTTCTCACGCAAGACTTTCGCGACTTTGACTGTCCGCTCATCCCATTTGACACGATTGTACTTTCCCCCTAAAACTGAGCTTTGTTTTGATGTTGGGGTTTCCATTAAGTTGATAACCAAGACAGGATTCCATGGCAGTCGTAGGCCTCGAGGCAGCTCCTGAGGGGATAACCATATTCACGGCCACCAACTACAGCCATGTCTGCGTCGACAGTAAACCATTGCGCTCGCGTCTTCTCGTCGTCGCCGCCGCGCTGATCTGGCTCGGGGATTCCATGACAGGTCAGCACCTCGTCAGCTCTCGTTTCGTCATGCGTAGTTGACGGTTTTAGTCAACTTAGCGAGGAGCGACATGGCGCAGTGCCAATCAGCACCTAGGTAGGTAGATATTTGGGCGAGGAGCCTCTGGTATACTGAGGTATGGGAATCTTCTCGTCGAGCGTGACCCATACCCCCTGGACGAAGGGACAAGAAAACTCCCGCGAAGAGGTTTCAAGCTGTATACAGGTACGCCATTTACCTAAGTCGGCGGTCTTCTTCGAGCCTGGCCGAGAAAGGTGAAAGCCGGCCGCAATTATGGATGGTCTTCAGCATTAACCCCGGGCTGATCACGTATGGAATATTGGAGTTTACTTATTGGCCAATAATATGTAGGTCCGCTGCGACTCGAAACGTATCCGCATCGTACACTGGAATACGAACGTATTTCCAGTTGATCGGGCGATGGCGTAGGCCACGTCAATTTTTAATCGTTTTATATACAGGACGAACGCCGAAAAATCAGCTTCATAGACCGACCGCGTTGAAGCAGTGCTAAACACCCTATATGCCGACCGAGACCAAACTCCTGGTTCTCGCACAACTTGCAACGCCTGATGAAATGCATGCAAGGTATCATCCTTTTTGATATCCGTTTCCCATACTGATCCCGAATCCTATTGTCCGCTTCCCAGAGAAAAGTTGAGTTGCGCCTCTGTAATCCTCATTCGGTTGAACCAATGCTCACTAGTCGCTCCCGTCTTTCGTGTGCATCTCGCTTAGATACCAGCATCCACTCTCCAGCCCTCCACAGGCAAAGGGAATGACGAGCACCAAGAAGCGATCTCCTTCTTGAGGTCGTTCAGCTTAGCAACCTCACCACTTCCAACCTTGGCCTTGAAATCCTTGAGCTTGTTAGCCTCCTTTGGCAGGCCACCCTGGATCTCCTTGCAGAGCTTGATGCTCTGGTCTATGTATTCAGCGACACGCTCAAACTCTTTCTCCCCAAAACCGCGGGAAGTCATCGCAGGGGTGCCGATGCGGATACCGCAAGGAGTGAGAGCGGACTTGTCGCCCGGGATGCTGTTCTTGTTGCAAGCGATGTTCATCTGTTCCAGGACGGCTTCCACACGTGCACCATCCAGAGCCTGGGGTCTGAGGTCCATGAGGACCATGTGTGAATCAGTACCGTCCGATACGAGCTTGTAGCCAAGCTCCTTGAACTTGTTCTCGAGTGTCTTAGCGTTCGAGACGACCTTCTGCTGGTATACCTTGAACTCGGGGTTCTGCGCCTGCTTTAAAGCAACAGCAAGAGCCGTGATGGTGTGGTTGTGAGGGCCACCCTGGTGGCCAGGGAAGACGGAGAAGTTGATAGGGTTCTCCAGGTCGTACATGGTTTGCTTGCCAGTCTTGGGATCAGTGCTACGAACACCCTTGCGGAAGAAGATCATGGCACCACGGGGGCCGCGGAGAGACTTGTGCGTAGTCGTCGTGACGATGTCAGCGTGCGGGAAGGGGGACTTGATGACCTCGGCGGCGATAAGACCAGAGATGTGGGCCATGTCAACGACGAGGTAAGCACCGACAGAGTCAGCGATCTTGCGCATGCGCGCATAGTCAATCTCACGACAGTAAGCGGAGGTACCAGCGACCAGGACCTTGGGTCGGAACAACTGAGCGTTCTCCTCTAGTCTGTCATAGTCGATGATGCCAGTGTTAATGTCGACCCGGTAGGGCATGGTGTCAAAGTAGGTAGAGACGGCAGAGATCTTCTTGGCGGGGGTCTGGTAGCCGTGACTCAGATGGCCACCGTGGGGAAGGTCCAAGCCCATCAGTCTCCCATGAGGAGGCATGAGAGCCTGGTAGACCTGCAAGTTGGCCGGGCTACCACTCAGAGTCTGGACGTTGACGCCCCACTGCTCCGGGTCGAGATGGAAGGCCTCGAGAGCCCGCTTTTGGCAA
This sequence comes from Monosporascus sp. mg162, assembly GCA_004155945.1. Lineage (NCBI taxonomy): Eukaryota > Fungi > Ascomycota > Sordariomycetes > Xylariales > Monosporascus > Monosporascus sp. mg162. The sequence goes on from QJNY01001285.1 coordinate 162,934, forward strand.
AGCAACTCAATCTCATCTATATGTTGGTTGCCGCCGTAGTACCGGGCACCGGGCAGACCTTCGGAGTACTTGTTGGACATAGGCGAACCGAGAGCATCGAAGACGGCACGAGAAGTGACATTTTCGGAGGCGATGAGGATTATGGATTCCCGCTGGCGCTGGATTTCCTTCTTCATAATCTCGGCAACCTCCGGGTCCGAGTCAACGAGAGATCTCTCGAGCAACTGAGGAACTGTTAGCTGGTATCCATATACTGATTACACAGAGCGGTGAGAGTCGGTTATACGCACCTCCTTGTGCTCCTTGGACAGAGCGTATGTGGCCATGGTGACAGAGGATTCAACTGATCAGTGGAATATACAGTGCAAGAACTGTATTGGAATAAAATGGATGGGAGCCAGAAGGCATTCACTTGTAAGAAGAGAGAGGGAAAAGAAGACGACGTGTTTCGGAGATGACACAAAACTTAGATTTTGACAATATCGGCGGTGGGGTTGATTCAGTCCCTACTAGCATCTGCACCCAAGGGGGAGGGGGAGGGGGGGATAGCTAGACTAGCGGGGTACTGACCACAGATTTTCTACCCGGAGTATAGCTACTTGTACTTGTACGGTCCACTAAAGGCCTTATCAAGTAGTAGCTTCCAATACATGCACCACAGAGCGGACTTCAAGTTAGGCCCCCTCGTGCTTACATAATGATTACGCCGATGTCGGTCGCTGGAAGCTTTTAAGGCTCTAGCCAACATTACTATGTAGGTACTCGAGTCTTGAGCCACCCTTGTTCGGTTAACTTCAGCATAAGCTGCTGATGCTGAAGCTGCTTAGGTTTTCCGACGATGTATTTTGGGGCGTGTCCCCCAGGTGTCTTGATTTTTTGCTGGTAAGCCTTTTTCCACTGAATCAAAATTATTTCTTTCTTTTAGTTCTGCTGAACATACGGACATAATCTTTCAGCAACGAAACAGGCACTGAAAAGGATTGTGGGTCGATGGCTGATTTGTTTTGATTCGTCGAAATTTCCGACCCTTGTGCAAAAAGGTCAATCTACAAGCCATGCTGAAGTTACTGTAACCGAACTGCACCTTATTATATGCCGTACAGTCGCTGAAATACGGTACGGGACTCAAATGGCAAAGACTCGGCTGGTGGTATACTTTGTCAGTCAATCGTCCATAAGTCAAAGCCTTTGGTTATGCGTACTTCAATACAATTCTGGCCAAACCCTGACTCTGGCTGCATTCCTACCTAGGCATTGCTATATCAGGTAGTACTTATACTATCCCTCCTTCATACTTCACATGTCTGACTCCTCAATCTCGTGCGGCGACTGCTTGGTCTCATCCTCAGGAAGATCAACATTGGCAAATTGTCGTAAACCGGAAGGCTTGAATCTCTTCTCCCAGTACTCCTCAAACTTCTCTCGCGTGATGAGTTCGTCAGATGTGTGTACCATGAGGAAAAAAGCAAAGGCAAGGACGTGTGTGACGGATATATCTTTTCCTTTTTGGCGGTATTAGCTAGGTCTTCCATTGGGAGGTCTTGAACTTACCCTTCTTGTGGACGACGAGGAGTGAGCCGGGCACGGTTCGTTCCGCTAGGCCATTATTCGGCATGTAGGACAACCTGCTACTCGGGAAGATGCTGTTGATCATCCGTATCCAGTCCGCCGTTTCGCCTTCGTCGGCGTTAGTGCTGCACTGCTGGATCGTCCAGTGCAAGCCGACCTTGAAGGCGTAGTACCAGGGATAGCGAGGTGTGTTAAGGCTCTTAGTAGTAGCCCAGACGGCCTCGAAGGACGGCATGCCCTTAGTCTCGCCCTGCTTCTTGAAGAAATAGGAGAAACGCTTGACGTCTACCACGCAGTTGAGCCTAACCGCCCTGCATCGTCCAACATTGTACGTCGAAAAGGGGTACCGGTCGCTGGCCGAAATGCAGGGGTTGAATCTTGCGAATTGGTAGAAGTCGATGAAGGAGCGGAAATCCCGCATGGTGATGTCCTCGAGTTGGAATCGCGCCTCGTCTCCTTCACCTTGCTTGCTGAATGCCACGACAATCACCGGGCCGTACTGGACGCGCAAAGCTCCAGGCCGGGAGAGTGTCATAATCGAGTAGTTGATGCGGAGCCACTGGCGTAGATGGGCTGGCACCGACTTCAAAGCCAAGCTGTACATTCGGAGGCCGTGGCCGAGCCGTCTCCAAGGCATTGCAGGGTTCAGGTCCACTAGGAGACCTCATGTTAGCAGTAGCTTCACAAAGTCGTATCAAAGCTCTGGGACTAGTATCACTTCAGAAGGCCAACCATAAGTAAAGGCGCCCAGGGGTGGTGCGTAGGCCAGGTAACATAGGGGTTTTTGCTTCGGCAATACTTACAAGTCTCCATTCTCAACTCATCCAAATTTACCTCCTCCGGAAGGCCGGCGTATCTGTGTAAGGCCTTCAAGACCTGGCGCTCCATGGCCGGCTGTTTGCAGCAGTAGATTTTGGGGCAGCTCTCTTTCTGAGGCCAGAACATCAACCGGAAAAGGCGGGCTGGTTGACCATCTTCACTCGGAGGGAGCGGGATGGAGCAGGGGGGGCAGAGGCGCCGATGAAACTCGCGGTCGTCTTGTCTGCACACAACGGAGCAATAGAGGGCGCCACACACGACACACTTCACAGCGTCCACCTCAGTGCATTTCTTATCGCACATAATGCATAGTTCTTTGACGCCGGCATCAACAATTCCGTTGTCGAGGTCTGCGGGTGGGAACATCGACGAGGTATCAATTTTAGACCAGTTAAACAGCGCGTCAGGCCGCTGGGGGCGGCTGGTAGAATTATTAGCATACTCCGGGAGGCCGAGCTGAGCCATGGTGTGGATTAGTGGTTCTGGGATCGAATTGCTGCTTCGTCGATGCTGAGGGAGAAAGGAAGTGCTTGAAGGGAGAATCAAAGGATGTTGAAGAAAGAAGGGTCTACCTCCGGGTGTCCTTAAATAAAGCTAGGATATCGAGGATCTCCTTTGGCAACGCCCTGTCAGGAAAGCGGGCTGTAGTCCTGCTTCTTTTTGAGGAAGAGAAAAAGCGATACTTTGTCGAAACGTGTGAATCTCGGCATGACAGGAAAAGCGGGCTGTAGTCCTGCCAGTGTTTGTGGCAAAGGCTGTTTATGTTGCCGCGGCGAGGACCCGACGGCGAACACAAGCTGAACCCGTTCGTATCCCAAAGAGGACGAGAGGGATCGTGATATCCGGATTTCGGTTAACCCAGGGAGCGGATTATGGCTCTGCCTTCTACCAACGGGACGATAGTTACATCGTCTACCATGTAATTCAACGTCGAGAGACGATGGTGGCTAGGTTCTAACGAGAAGATAGGGGTGAATATGGCACACACATCGGCGTGATCGGAACGCACGCTATAGCACTGCCTATGTTCGGACAGGCAAAGACACCATAATATCCAGCCAAAGGTCTTAAGAAACAATGCTGACGGCTCTAATTATGGAAGCAAATATGTAACTGTAGGCATTCCAATCGGTAATACCAAGTCCTCTAAGCTTGTAGGGTGTTTTTGTTGATGTCGACAAAGGCCGACGCAGATATCGTCGATAGACAAGCTGACGTCAACTGTTCATATGACCACATTCAATATTATGGTAACAGAAAGTGCAGTTGCTAGAAGCGTAAGTCATACGTATAAAGCTACTGAGGTGTACACCATTGGAGGATCATGTGCCAGTTATATAGAAAGTAGAAACTTGCAGGCGATGTCACCCATGCGTGCAGATATAGAGCTGGAAGGGATTTAAGAGATGCAGCCGGAGCACGATGCCAGACAACACCTCTTAGAGCTTTCCTGGTGTTTATTGTAACCCTGAAATTTCAATCTGGCTACCTGCTGCCACCTTAATGAGAGCTAGAGATCACCTCATTATAAGTCTTATAAAGGTAGGAATGGTTACAAATATTAAGGCGCAAGCTATGGTATAGGTGAGGAATTGATAAGTGCTTGGTATCTACTATATACACCTTTCAAGCTATTAGCAACTTGGTATCCCTATATCTTCCCCTTTGATCACGTATGTATGACTACCGCTGGCTATGAATTGGCTGCTTATAAGTTAATGCCGTAAAGCATACGTTTTGAGACAATGGACATGATTAACCAGAACTTATACACTTGCTCTTAGTCTTGCCATTTACGAGACGCACCACAACTTCCAGCTGCTGCTGGCAGAAAGTCGATTTTACTTTATTCCTTCAGAGACTGGTGATTATGTAGTTATACGAGACACAGCTCTACTACAACCTTTACATTACCTACCTACATATTTAAACTACACCACTAGTCAATACTAGTAAGCTTCCGGCTACGGAGACTATTTGGTAGCCATGCCGGTTCTGAAATACAACTGACTTATCCATACTCTCTATATGGTCAATAGAGACTTGCCTGGAAGCCCCGTCTTGTCCAGGCTCAAGAAGATGTTCAGTTGAGATGAGGCCGGTGCGTAGATGACATATTAATGCGATGAACTATATCCTGTCTCCCAAGGCCCTGAAGCTCGGGACCGGAGAGCGGAATAAATACACCCGTCCCTGGTCGTGCCTGGCCGGGGCACTAGACCCGGAACTCCACCAACGTTTAGTCCAGCAAGGTGCGCCCATCCAGATCTGGAGAAAGAGATAGAGAAAGCAGGCAAGCACCTAAGTAGTTTTGTCGCCTCCCACCTAAAATCTAGCCTAAACCGTGATTCGGTCATTATTTAGTTAGGTAATTGTGGACTGTAAAGTTCCAGTTATTCGGCCTCTATGCCTAAAATTGAGGCAGTTTTGAAGGCTACTAAATTGCGTACCTGCTTCCGCCCTGCAGCTTCTTGGCTTCTTACGCCTGCTTGGGCTCTGGTTGGTTGCTGTCCAGGCAGCTGCGGCGAGGCAGATGCCCGGGACATCGGATTGCGCAGGTTTGAATGCGTCATTGATGCATTGCTTACTGGAAACGTGTCTAGGTATGGGGGGTTTGGGGGATATGGCGCATGGCGTAACCTGTCACAAGGTATCTTCCAATGACTTTGGGCGTTGGAGGTACAATACACCTTACCGCATTAACCCCCAGCCCAGTTGGTGTCTCACATGAGACCGAAGATGCTCCACCCGTCCAACCCGCCACCCCATCTTATGGTCCGACTCTGGCCAATAAGCCAGTAGTACGGTTGCTCCTACCGTTGCTCCTACCAATGTCATAGCTCTACCTTCCCACATACGTACGTACCTCTCTCTGCCCGTTATCTACCGGCAGGAGTTCTGACCTTTCAGCGGTGCCTGCGCCTCTCCATCACCCAAACAACAACAACATCATCGAACCCATCTGTCTCTTCTTCATCTATCAATATTTCTCCTTTCTTTCTTTTCCATCCATCGCTGGTTTATCCTTGAATCGCCTTCCTTTACAGTCTTATTAGGAATCATTAACGATAACGAAAGCCGTCACAATGAAGGGAGCTCTCCTCAGCGCCGCAGCTGTGCTGCTCGGCTCCGCACAGGCCGAAGTGCACAAAATGAAGCTCAAGAAGATCCCTCTGTCCGAGCAGCTCCAATCCATCCCCATGGAATCCCAACTGCGAGGTCTCGGACAGAAGTACATGGGAGCTAGACCCCAGAGCCATCAGGATGCTATCTTCCAGGATACATCTATCCACGTTGATGGCAACCACCCGGTTCCCATCACCAACTTCATGAACGCCCAGTGTACGTATCGAATTATTAGCAATGCCCTGTCCCCCCGGCCTCGTGGTTTCTCTCGCTGACCGGCTCTTATGAATAGACTTCTCCGAGATCAGTATCGGTACTCCTCCACAAGACTTCAAAGTTATCCTCGATACCGGAAGCTCCAACCTATGGGTTCCCTCGTCCCAGTGCGGCAGCATCGCCTGTTATCTGCACTCTAAATACGACTCGTCCGCTTCGTCGACGTACAAGGCGAACGGCTCAGATTTCGAAATTCGTTACGGATCTGGTAGCCTTAGCGGTTTCGTCTCGCAGGACGACGTGACCATCGGTGACATCACAGTCACCGGCCAAGATTTCGCCGAGGCCACGAGCGAGCCTGGTCTTGCTTTCGCCTTTGGCCGTTTCGACGGTATCATGGGCTTGGGCTTTGACCGCCTTTCGGTTAACGGCATTGTCCCTCCTTTCTATAACATGGTCAATCAAAAGAAGATTGACGATGCCGTCTTTGCTTTCTACCTTAGCGGAGAGAGCGGCGGCGACGACTCGGAGATCACCTTCGGCGGTGTCGACAAGGACCATTATACCGGCAAGATCACCGAGATTCCTTTGCGACGAAAGGCGTACTGGGAGGTGGATTTCGACTCGATCTCCTTTGGCAACGAGACGGCCGAGCTTGACAACACCGGTGTCATCCTCGACACCGGCACGTCCTTGATCGCCCTGCCGACGGACCTCGCTGAGCTCCTTAACAAGGAAATCGGCGCCAAGAAAAGTTACAACGGCCAGTACACGGTCGAGTGCTCTCTCCGTGACAAGCTTCCTGACATCACATTCACCCTGAGCGGCTACGACTTCGCCATCGGCCCCTACGACTACATTCTCGAGGTGCAGGGCAGCTGCATCTCGACCTTCATGGGCATGGACTTCCCTGCTCCGGTCGGACCCCTGGCCATTCTGGGCGATGCGTTCCTTCGGAAGTGGTACTCGATCTACGACCTCGGCAAGGGTACCGTTGGTCTGGCCAAGGCCAAATAGGCGCTTCTAAACAAAGTGTCATGCTGCTATTAGATGGAGATTTGTATGGCTTCGACAAGATTGTGATGCGAAGCGAAGCGACGCGACGCGAGGGAGTGGTTATTCCTTATATTATTTTTCGGAGCCTACGTAATTATGGTGATTCGCAATTGGGAGTTCACTTGTTTTCCATCATTCTTGGTGCAGATTACAATCAAACAAATGGTGACCCAACAGTAAAGATGGTGATGTTAAATTATGGTGATGCATTCAACTTTAATGCTGGTGGCGATGCGCTGGACTTCTGTAATAGTCGTCGATAACGTTATATATGCATTAGAGGGGTTAATTGCCATATCTCTAAATGCGCCTGGCGCCAGGGTATCGAGATGTGTATTTCGTAGTTCGCGAATCCGTACTGTAGGGGGAGGGGGCCCCTTGGTTAGTCACGGATTGGACCAAACGGTCGAGCACGTGACTGGAGTATGTAGGGAGCGTAGGGGAGGGAGGGATGAAAAGAGGCTAATCCGGAAATTCACTAGTGTTGGCCTTAGCGTCGCCGATTCCTTCTCATTGCCGACTGGACTGGACTCTTTGGTGCTCAAGGGACAGACGCCCCATGAGTGAGAGCGAGTTTTGACAGCCTCTTCTTCTTTCCAGGTTTAGCTCTGACAGATGCATGCGTTTCTATCGAAGGAGATTATTTCAAAAAGACATAGTACATACCCCCCGGATATCCCGAAACCTACATCACTGATGGGGATAAGCTTGTGCGCGTGTTGGATCTAACTTTTCGCGATTTCTTTAATGTTTCCCCGGGGCGGATTCGGATCAGGTTATTTCCCCTTCTCCCTCCCTAACGTGGAATCTTGAAAGTTCACCCACAGCTGTTTGGCCGTAGCGTTCCAGTCATTCCTTTCCCAGTCAGTCGCCAGCCGGTTCCAGTTCCAGTCTCAAGTCCGCGTCCCGTTCCCCATCCCCCCCTTGACGAGACAGGCACGACAAGGTCCAAAGTCCTCCCCAAAAAGATCCATAAACTACATTGCACTGCACTACACTGCCTTAAGCGATTTTTTGTGGTCTTGTGGTCCAACCAGCAACGGTCGCACCAACAAGGAGTCAGGACAAACTGTGCTACTGCCGCCCCCGACTTGTACAGGCACACTATTATTACATACATGCCTACTGAGACTGAGCTTGACCACTGCGACTACAACCATCGATCGCTGCTGGTCTAACTGCCCCCTTCAAAATCGCGACTGGACCACGCGCAGCGCGACCCGGCGACGAGCCACCAATTTTCGCTTGGAGGGGAAGACCTGACCGACAACGACGAAATTAAAAAAAGCGAAATAATTTAAGAAAAGGAATAGCTACAGACCGCATCAGACTTGAAAAAAAGAAGGCTTGCATCTCGGAAATCATTTAATCAGCCAGAATGGCCTCGCCGGCCGTAGCAATTCCAAATGGAGTCGCTACTTCATATGATGCAAATGCCACCAGCACCAACGCGACGACATCCAGCGACACCGCGACCGGCATTAGCGCCGATAATGCGCTATCATTCTCATCGTCATCCTCATCGGCATCTGCATCCACTACCAGCGCCCCCACGAAGCGCAAACGTGAGGAAAGCCAAGAAGACGAGAAGCAACCCAATCATCATGGCAGCGATCCGCACCACCCCGGAACCACCTCCGATACTGCCACCGTCGATAAGATTGATGCTGTCAGCGACGTAGGCGCGACTAAGGCTAGCAAGTCGGCCGTCCGCGACTATTTTGAAGTTCTGCAAAGGTAAATATGATGCAATTGAGATCGCATCGAGGTCAGGCTAGGACCTTGAAGTGGCCCCATAACCTCCCATCCCTAGCTTAGCATTGCAGTGGCATCTATCCTCCTATTTTCTCTTCCGCCTTGAGTGATGGCCAAGTTACTTACATTCGATTCACTCCCTGTGCAGATACGACGCGACACCTTCCATTCTGAAACGACCCCTTCCAGACCCTGACTCTGGCGATGAGCCCGAAGCAAAACGAAAGAGATCCGAGGACCAAAATGGTCTTACTCGCCCCTCTATCGTCGACAAGGTCTTCATGGGGGAATATGAGGGTCTCGACGCTCTGATCTTCGACATCAAAGCCTCAACCGACGACCAGGTGGCAGAACTACGTACGATAGAGCCCGGGAAAGACCCGAGCTGTAACGACGAGGCTATTGCTCGGACGCTGTCCTTCAAACAGAAGGCAAATGAACTCTTTAGGCGAGAGCTTACATACCCCAAGGTGCCCGAGGCCCTCCAGAGCCTCGATTCCACCCACGCCCTTCAGACGAGCGCCAGTGGAAATGTCGTCCTCAGTGTGCACGGCCTGGCCCCGAGACCGACCCAGCTGTACTCGAGTCTCCAACACCCCGTGCCCACGCCGGACCATCCAGAAGGGTCGATACGTGCCTTGTCCGAGAAGAGTCTACCCAGCGGCATCAGAATGGCCAAGGCCATGCCCTATTTCTTCCCCTCTGCCGTTGAAAAGGACAAGAAGTCTAAGACTTTGGGTGAATTATTTCCGCCCCCTCGCAATCTGCCGTCCCTTCAGCCTCCCAAGGCTCCAAAAAGCACCACCAAAGGTGTCCAAGTTGGTTGGCACCGCCCAGAACTGACGGAAAAGTCTAAGTACCGGGCTGGATCTTTCTCCAGCCAGCCCCTCACCACTGGGCGGTGGTTAGATTATAGCAACGCCGCACCCCCCTCACAGATTATAACGAAGCAGCGTGAACGAGCTCTGAGTCTTGCCGGGACCAAGCCGTCCCCCGTGGAACTCGAAGCGTCGGAGATGGAGTCTCTCTTTCGTGGCGCCTTCTCGAGTTTCGCCCCTTCCAAAGATGACTCGGCCGCCATGATCCCCTCGGGCATGATCAGTCAGACTACGTGGTGGCAGAGGGTCGGTAAACGCAGCTTCGATCGTTTACTGGAGGCCGAATACTCGGACGATATAGCCAACGATATCGACATGGTCGACGCCGCACCGGTCGATGACGTTGACGAAAGCTTGATAGAAGAAGCAATCGAAAACTGGGAAGATGATATGGTTGACCCTAACCTTGAGGAAGTTTGTTGTCCGAAGAAGGTGGATGGGGAGAAGGACGTTGATGACATCCTCCAAGACGTGTCTGACATGATTCAGACGCTGATCTCATACCAAAGAAATCGCAACCTGCAGCTGCCTACCGCATCCAGTCAAAGCCGATACGCAGCAGACCCGGCTCACAGCGACATGCTCACGAATGGGACGCCCGTGCAACCTAGCGAGGATGAAACGGCGACCTACCGGGCACTGAAGGAGCAGCTCGTGCTCGTCATTCAAATGCTGCCGCCGTACGCGGTAGCGCGCTTGAACTCGGACAAGCTGGATGAGTTGAACATCTCGACCAAGATGGAAATCCGGACAGACGAATATCAAGGAGTAATGGAGGAGGATGAGGCAGCCGCTCGCGTCAGAGCCACCAGCACCGCGGCGGCCAATCCTCGTCCTGCTGCACACCGGTCATCCAGCTCGTCGTCCAACCTGCCATATGGTCAGCAGTATCCTGCTAATCGTGCCCCGATGCCAAGCCAGCCTTATTATGGTGCGCAGACGCCAGTCCGGCAGACGTCAGGCATGCAACGACCGCCGCAGACGGTGCCCCCAACCTATTCGCAGCGACCGCCGTCCAATACGGGATACCGGCCTCCAAACCCATACCCCGGCACCCCCTACGCTCAGCAGCTGGCCAAGAGCCAAGCTCCGTACACCCAGCCCGGCTCGTATGTGGGGACACCAACTCAGGGCCGTCCACCTTATCAACAATATCCAGGCTATCCTAATACCGCCAGCCATACTCCCCAAGCCCGTTATCCATCATATACGCCCAACACTCAAGCACCGACGCCTTCTTACCATCACCAGCAACCATATCAACCACAACATCCGCATCCGCACCCGCACCAACAGCCGGCGACCCCGTCGCACCCGCCCTATGCCCAATATACTAATGGTACGAGCGCCATCCCGCAGCGGACCGCGTCTCCTCACATCCCTCACCAGCCGCCTCAGCAGGTGCATCAGCAAACATACAACCCTTCCGCGACGCCTTCGAGACAGCCTTCGTACACCGGTCACCCGAACGTGGGTAATAATACACCTCAACGCTTTTACCCACCTGCAGGCTCGCCCGCAGTACAACAGCACCGACAGCCTCCGCCACAACCACAGCAGGGCGGCCAAAGCCGTTCGAACTCCAACAATACCTCGTTTCAGACGTCTCTGAGCTCTCATCAGGTGCAGCAGGCGATGGATCAGGCCAAGGCGCGATTTGAGTCTCAGAAGAACGCCCAGAGACCCAACGAGGCCATGAGGAACTCGGTGTCGGGCCAGGGACAGAGCCACCCGCAAGTTAGCGCACCCGTCGGGCTAGGAGGTATTGGCCTCGGAACAGATGCGGCGAGGATAGCCGCCGCTAGAGCCAGTATGCCCGCCAGCGGTGGTGCCGGCGGCTACAACGCCTCTAGTCCAAGTCCAAAGCCTCAGGCCAACCACGCCCATCCTGGCAACCCGCCCCCGGCAGTGAACGGGAGTCCGACAGTCACATCGTCGGCCCCAACGGCAAACGGTGCCGCTTCGACGGCTGGCCAAGAAACTTAGAAGGTTTCTGTGCCACCGTCGGGCTCGGTAATGCCGCCTCCACCGCGGCCCGTCTCGGTTACTCCAAACGTAACTCACACAGACGGCTTGAACAGCCCAAGCAGTCACGGTCATTCCAGGTTCAGGATGGCTTGAGGTCAGGGACAATCTTAGAATTTGGCGAGAATCTGCTCAGGCACCGGTAGATGGATAAGGGCAGAATGTGTTGGTATAGAGGTTGTGTAGGATCGGTCTTCTTCGATATCCCAAGACTTCGAAGACAGAAACAACGGATACGGCCGGATATAAAGGGTGCTGTATTCCTTGATGCCCAAAAAGCTGTTGACTTCCCGTTGATATTCCGGACTGGAGTTGCAGATATCAGGGGGCTTCTGCCGGCGTCTCTAGGCGGAACCAAATCGGAAGCGGGAAAAGGTTTGACGCCATTCCACGGCAGACACGTGTTTGGATCTTTTGCTATGCTCTTTTTCTCCCGTTTAAGATCAGGGAGCCAAAAAAAAAAAACCCCCTGTCCCCTCTCCCGCGTCTATTTTTTGTTCCTAGGTACAGCTAGACACACCACAACTAGAAACGATAAAAAGACCGAGGCAGCCGAAGAGGTTTCGGAAAAGGGGAAAGGGGAAGGCAAGCGGGGGACTCGACGGACTCGACGGACCCTCTCTTGGCTCATGACTTCCGCGGTATCAGCCAGGCCGTCCTCAGATAGACAGATGTATCGGTCCGGTCCGAACCGGTCTGTCCTTTTTAGGGGCAAAGGGCTGGTGCTGTGTTTGCGTGCGTGCGAACACGCTCGATGTATAAACAGTTTTTTACGGCTAGTTTAATGCACAACATTTGGCTTCATCATTTAGAAGGTTAATGGGCGGGATTGTGTTCATCTGTTTGACCCAACTCCTCTCGCCCGCTCTGTGCGTAATTATTGTTCGCTGGAAAGGCTTGTTTTAGTTCCGATGAAAGTTATTGGGCCTGGTATACAAAAATGTCAGATGGGTTGTGTTCTGTCTTTTAGTATCCTAATTGGTCGAATGGGTTCCAAACACCTTATGCGACGATACGGATCCCTATTGCCCACTTCCTATCCGGTCAATCGCCGCAAGAGGTCACTTATCACAATTTTCGGTGATGTCTATCTTGCTGCCGCGTTGCAAAGGAGTATGGGCGTTGTCCTCCTACCTTCGTACTGGTTCATTCATCGACCGTCAGCAAACCCTTTCGACATATACCTCGAAGAATTGTTATACTAGCGCCTCGGGCCGTACAATGCCGAAGGTCATACATATCTTATTCCCCACCTACTCATTGGTAGACATACCCCTATCCAATGGTATAAGCAATACGCCTTACTTACCTTCCCGGGGGAAAAGATATTAGAACCGAACGCCGGGTTCCCCCCCTCCACCACTAGCTGCCGTCCGTCGTCGCACCCCTCCCTAATTTCTTGGCCCCTCGGCCGACGATGCTGCTCTTAGTCCCACTCCTTCGCCTCATGGATCGTCCTCGTATTTGCCCTCCTCGAACGTGTGACTCACCGAGAGCGCCTTGCTAGGCTTCTTCGCCGGCGGAGGTATTCCTTGGCCTCGTTTTGAAGTAGTACCTGATAAAAGGAGGCTTCTCCGTCGACGACGGTCCCCCCTCGCCGTCGCCGGATTTGACCTTGATAGTAATAAGCCCTTCGCTAGCGGTGGTTTCCCCTCGCTGCCATCGGATTCGTCCTTGGTGGGGTCATCATCCCCGTCGTCTACTCTTACCCTGCAGAGCGAGCGCGCGTCCATGCGTCGCTCGTTGCCACGCTTCGAGCTTTGCCTGGAGACAGGACGGCCGTTTCGGGGGCCCGGCGGCGGCTCCTTCGCGCTGCGAGGTGGGAGAGGCGTAGGCGGCGCCGTCCGTCTGGGTCGGAGCCGAGGCCGTCGGAGGCTTGGGCCTCGAAGAGGTGGAGTTTCTTACACGCCTGCTCGCGTAGGAATCCAGTTCAAAAGGTAGCTTGGTTGGCCAATGCGGAGCGGGTAGGTGGGTAAAGCAAGGTAATCCATCCGACGGGTTCTGTTGATGGCGGAAAGAAGAAGGGAAAGAGAAGGAAAGTAAAGACAGGGGAAGGAGGGGGGGATAAAAGCAGAGATGAGACGGGGTCGCGCTGCGCGGCTACTACGTACCTACCTTCTGGGCACAGTTCCTCGCCATTTTGCTGTCCTCAAGGCCGACATCAATGGCCATGGCGTCCAAGTTGACTGGAGAATTAATAAAGCCTTGAGAAGTTCTAATGCTGGTCTGGTATGGGGCGCTTTGGGTGGTGGAGTCGCAGAAGTCGTGTGTAGTGACTATGCTGAAAAACGGTCTTGATTATCGATCCGACAGTCGCAGGAGACGTTTACTGATTTCTATAGCGAAGGAATGACGCAGATCTTGTCGCTGAGCAAGAACGTATGACAACTACATACCCCTGTTAACAAAAAAAAAAAAGGGGAAGGGGCGGCCTCTCCTGGCATCGCAACTCGGATGGTCATAAGCTACGTGTTGTGCAGTCTTCTTTGCACGATCAAAATCTATATCATCCGTTCTTAACGTACAGAAGGTACTCAATCGCAAATTTGCAGGGCTCACTAATGTTAATAGATTTTAAGTCATATTTAGCCTCTCCATGAGTCAAGATCCCATTAAACTGGTGCATCAAACGAGGGCTGCAGTTCAGTTCGGCTCCAGCTGAACGGTTACCTTATCACCCGTGAGCGGGATCTGCCAGCCCTTACGAGCTTGCTTGAAAGCGGACGGTACAGGCCCATAGGAAGCAGTGCTACCGGTCGTCTCAACCCACATTACGGCTGATGCGGTCTTCGGAGCGCCCGGCAACTGTGAGAGGGTGACCCAGGTAGCTCCGGAATCGCCTGCATAGGTAAAGCTATCTATGACACCCGCATCGATGGTGATCGTTACCCCCAATGGCCCGATGAACACTCTCTTCCTCGTGGGATCCCGGGGTGTCACGGTGACGTTGCCTTCGGGGGCAGTCTCGAGGATGCCGCCGTACGCGACTAGGCCGACGTCCTTATCGTCGACGACGTACGTGCCGGAACCCAGGGCCATGCCCAAGAAGTTCGGGCCGTAGTCGCCGCTGATGCCGTCCCACTTCAGGGTGTCGGGCCAGGAGTGGAACGAGGCGGCCGCGAAGCCTTCCTGGTTGATGTTTGATAGCGGCCCGCTAGTCCCACCGTACCCGACGCGCATGAGGTACGAGTCCGACGGGTTGTCGCGAAATGCCGCAAGCGCAACAAGAGAGTTCAGACCAGACCCGTAGTGGTGGATCTGGCGCTCGATTCTCCGGAGCTTCCCGCCGTAGCTGAAAGACGGCTATGTCAGAGACGAATCGGGTTGGATCGTAGGGATGTATGGATTCCGCTTACATATTGTCCCAGTATCTCCGTGCGTTGCCATTCCAACCCCAGTGAGGGACCGTCGGCATGAACCCAAGCACACTGTTGAGGGACTTGTCCGCAGTCCGCGTATAGCCGAAATACCTAGCGCGTCTTCGTCAGTGCCGATCATAAAGCATTTCCGTCCCGCCATGTCACTCACTTGGTCCAGTAATAGACGCCCTCCTGACCGGTTGAGTCCCATGCCATCTCGCTGCCAAACGGAACCTCCTCGGTATCCCACTGCGCCGCGCGAGAACGCATTGCTTGCTTTAGAGTTTCGGCCTGGGATGTGCGGCCTTCCCTTTCTAAATCAGCTAGGATCTCCCCGAAAACCGTCTCGCCCATGAGCCCAACTCGGTTATAACCGACGTCCCTCTGCATGCCGCGGATGATGGTCTGGTATGCGTGGTCTATATACCACTCCCAGGTATGCGTCTCGACGAGCTCCGGGTAGGCCCTCGCCACACGATACAGAGCCCAGTACGCAGCGGCCGGGTGGACGTAGTTGTATGCGCGGTCGACTAGAGAAGCCGCGTTCCTGTTCCAAGACGTCCAACTGCCCCAGTTGATGCCGGAGTCGTACCTGTAACCCGGGACGGCGGCCGGCTCATAGAAGAAGAGGCTCTTGCGAACACCGTAGTCCTCCCTCTGGATTCTTCGCGAGAGGACCTGGTCGACAAATTCTTCGAGTTTCGCGACCTCTTCCGCGTTCGGCTGGATCGCCTGCTTCACTACTGCGGCAAGGTAGGCGCCGGTGCCTCCTTCGTCGCTGAGTCCCGCAACCCACACTCTTGAGTCTTGCTCCACGATCTTGCCTTCCTCGTAGTCGTAAGTCATGGGCGAGGGCGCACGGCCGAAAGGGTCGGAGGTGCGGTTGAACCATGCTTTCGTTGTGAAGAAACGGCCAACGTCCGCGAGAGTCTCTGGCCCCGGTTTTGTGATATAGTAGTGGACTGTCTGGATCTTACCGTTCGCATACTTAATAGTCAGTCGGGCCCGACCCCATGCCGTGGAAGATGGCGTCACGGTATATGTCAAAGCTTCGGTCTCCCTAACCGTCAAGGAGCCTGCCGGCTCAGCTACGATCGAGGCTACGCCGGAGTCCGCCTGGAGGAAGAGCTGGGCAGGCGAACCCCTTGGGATGATATAGCCCGGGACACCAACCGCCACAGGGGTGCCGGTCTTGCGGATTGCGGCATCGAGTTCGCGAACACCACCCCTGGCAACCGAGAATCGCACGCCAAACTGAAGCGACTCGCCCGGCTCCAGGGTCCTGGCCGACGGCGGGTTCCACGGCTCCCGGCCCGCCCACTCCTTCTCGGCCCAGGCCTTCGTGAGAACCTGCCACTCGTAGAAGCCCTCGAACGTCTGGCTGCCGTAGGAGGTGCCGGGGTACGAGCGCTCGGCGAGGTTGCGGTAGGCCTCCATCGGGGTGTCGCCGAGCGGCGTCACGACGAGCGCCGGGCCCGTGCCCTTCGTGGGCGCGACGCGGATGTGGCCCGCGTGCATGCCGACGTACGGGTCCGAGAGCGAGCAGAGGCGCTGCATGTCGGGCGCCCGGCGGTTCGTGAAGATGCTGTTGAACTCGGCCGGGAAGCCGAGGCCGCCTATCTCGACCGCGGAAGGGCCGGCGTTCCGGATCGTGAAGCGGAGGCCCAGGTCGCCCGAGGCGTCGAGCCACTCCCGCGTGACGTTGAGGGGGCCCGCCGGCAGAGTCGGCGCCATGATCGAGGCCGCGAGGGCACCGCCTCCCGTCGTCACGGCCGTGACGGTCCGGCGACGGGAGGCGGAGTCGCCGTCGCCCCAGTTGCTTGATCCGGCCTCGCGGTAGCGGAACGTGATGTCGCCCCAGTGGTACTGGCCGTTCGCCGCCCGGACGGGCAGCAGGTCGAACGGGAGGAAGTCGAACGACTCGCCCTTCGGGGTTAGAGATGCGAGGACCTGTGCATTGCGGACGATGCGCGCGTTGAAGTTTGCCGTGTCGATTGTTATGTAGCCATTGCCGAGGCCTAGGTTGTCGTCCTGGCAGAGGACGCCCGAGGCCAAGAGGCCCAGTGCGGCGAGGACGCTGCCGTGTCGAAACAGCATCGTCGCGAAGATCAGGTGGCCAACAACTACTAGTCAACCTCCTTTACCGTTGAATCGAAACCAGGGGCAAGGAAAATTGACCTCCTGCGGAGCACTCCAGCTATATAAAGTGGCCAATCTCGAAGAGATATAATGCCATCCTCGCCATTTGGGGCAACCATATCCCCCCCGATCCAGGAATGATCTGCCGGGAGAGCTCAGGTCCATGGGGCTCGCAGAAGGGCATAGGTAGGCATCCATCCACCCATCCAAGGCCTTTCATAACCAAGAAATTAACGGAGTATGTGGATGAAGATTCCCCGCGAATGTGCTCCGCCAATTGACTTCCTCGATCCGGAAAGACAGGCGGTCAGTCATTGGGTCGCTTGGTACAGGGAAGTTTTCCTTAACGTAACGGTTTCGCGGGGAAATTAAAAAAACGAGAAGCTGATTTCCGCCAGTCATGTCTCTCCCCCGTTCTCCAGTGCGGATCACTTCGGACATGGACGCCGTGGTTTTAATACGTAATTTTCCTCGCAGGCGGCCCCCGTCACGGGTGGACGCGCGGGGGTCCGCCAGTGGGGTTTCGGATTGATCTCCATTATGCAACAAATATGGGCGAACTGCCCAATTAGGAATCCTTCCAATGCGTACCGTACCGCGTTGGTTTTATCAAGAAGCAGGTACCGACTGCGCTCCATTACGATGAGAGCAGCATCATCGCTCGCTTTCCCGTCACCATCTCTCGCTTCACAACAGAAGCGCACAGAGATAGAAGCGCGTCTCTCTCTCAAGCCTCGCGGCGGCGCCCCTCCTCGAGTCCTAGCGGCCCTCACGGGCCACCCATCCGGCCCCGTCGGGGGCCGAGCTTCGTGTCGGACGGCGACCCGATCCTAGCCGGCGGCTCAGTCTACCCGGCAGATCCCGCGCCGCTGCGCGGTCAACAACGCGGCGCGCATTCTCAGCGGGAGCGGCGGGGCGGAGCGGGGCCCGCGGCGAACGGCTTCGTCATGGACGAGTGGTAGATCCCCGAGGTGACACGCCCGGACCCCGGCGACGGCAGTGGGGGAGACGCTTGAGCCGGTCCGGCACGGCTATCCAACGGAGGCCGCGGATGAGCCGCCCGAGGTCCGTTTTCGGACCGTCGAGACCGCGGAGCTCAGGGCCGTGCTGACGGCTTCGGCGTCGGGGGCCCGGTTTGGTGGCATTTATGTTAAGGAATGACATGCGTCTGCGCCGCAGCGGAGCGTGTAGGTTGGGGGCCGGACGGTCTTTTGGGGAGAAAGTTCCGTATGTCGTATATAGCGGTTTGCTGCCATGGGAGATGACGGCCGGAGGGACGCCGCACTCCGCTGTGTGCGATTCTCACGATCTCGATCGGGTGCATATTGTATGAAGAGGAAGTCTACTACTGTGATTCAACAGACGAGACGTCAAACATGCGCTTCCCCATCATACACCCTTGTAGGTTGGTCATGCTAGGAACCGTTGTTTCGATCTTGATACGTCTCATCTCCTGAGCCTGTTGAAGCCTCCCCTCGGCTGCTGCGATTAGTAGATAGACCTACGTACGCACTATCCTCGGGCGCTCCCTGGGTGCTTATTTATTCGCGCAGCTCCTTCAACGAAACGGGATCCTTCGGAACAAGAATTAGATCGAGCATAGGCGTACGAAGAGCATAGTACGGTAATCACCATATATGATGGCGGAACCGCAATCCGAACCCCCCTCATCATACACTCTTAAATGAGTTCTACCCGCGTTCCCCCTGCGCAAACCCTACCGATAAGCTGCCCCTTATCCACCCACCCACTCCTTAACCATCAAAGAAACAGACGCTAGTCCGGCATGAGCTAAACCATGCCAGCCAGCCAACACTTAGTATATATTCTCCTGGGATCGGCATTTTTTTCATCCAATCATATAACGGCATCAGTGGTTTAGTGGTAAAATCCATCGTTGCCATATCCTCTGGGAAATATTCGATGGGCCCCGCGTTCGATTCGCGGCTGATGCACTTCTCTTGAAAATATCTTTTTCCTATTGTTTACTTCCTGTATGCATCCTACATCTATCTCTCTGGTAAGCAAACGGGCAAACAGGACTTTCTTCCCTTTTTTTTTTTTTTTTGTTATCATTGGCGTGGCGAGACAGATAGCCGGTTCAGTATGGAGGACACTTACCAGCCTAATCAATTGTTATGCGATAGCGTGGACAGAAGCACATTTGGGGACACTGGAAGCCTTTGCTCGTTACTGCACTTACACTTTACGTCTGGGTGGATGGCAGCCATTAATAATAAAATGGCGTCTACGGAGTTCTGCCATACACTCCATGTCACTCAGAGCATCCAGGAAGAGAGGCATTCGTACGGAATTCTAATATTCCTATGTCAGTCCATAAGGGACAGCAGGTAGGCCGGTAGTAGGTAGGCAGTAGGGAGGTAGATAGGTAGGTGAGTGAGTAGCGTGGACGGGCGTGGCGGGTGATGCTGTAGAGGGACTATGTACGTCGTCGTGGTTCGTTGCGCGTAGCTTGGAGTGGTATAGCAGTGATAGCCGGAGAATCCATCGAAAGTATCTCCCAGTGATGGATAGTATAGCTCAATGCGCACCATTTCACTCATCCACTCTATTTATTTAGGACCCGTCCCAAGCATCTCATCGACTTCCCGCCCGCCCACGGTCGTTGGCCGGAACCACCTGATATCGATCACCAACCACAAACGCTCGCTGCCACCGGGGTATAGGCGCCCATCCGCTTTTCACCTTCGTCAGTACCATCCACCCAACCGATTAACCAATCGTCAAAGCTTCCATCCGTTCCTGGGGGGTGGGGGATTTTTACATCAATCAATCCATCCATCCATACGTCGGGTCATCCGTCAATCGCAGTCCTGTATATGCAAATCGTGCTAGATATCATGTGGTAGTAAGGTAAAGGAAAAAAGAAAAAAAAAGGAAAGGAGAAGGGGAAGAAAAGGCATAGAACCCTGAAGATCCCAACATTTTCTAGCAGTCGTGGTATTGGATGGACCGAATGACGACTTTTGTCCCCGTCCTGGGAGAAGGATAAAAGACACATGCATGACGCCGACCAACGCCTCCTTTGAGCTTCAAGCGTGAATCCTCCAAAATCAAAAATTGTCCCGCGACGATTCGCCTTCGCGCCTCTGCCTAAAAGGGAAAGCAGGTAATAATCCCACCCGGCGGGGTATAAGGTAAAAGAGGTTGTAGTAAAACAAGAGTGCCACCCTTCATATCAACAGCGATAATTGGTCAGCAATGAGGAAGAAACCATCATACAAGACCATCGTAGAGGCCCGGCATTGAGGCCACTCCGGCCTCCAGATATAGACGCCTTCGCTACGGTAAGGCAATTTCTTCTAGCGTTCGATGCTCTCCGGGCTCATCATGCCTGTGTCGTCCTTGTCCGTCTGGCTGTTGCCCCCTTGGCTCTGCATGCTCTCCATGCGCTCCATGGGAGGTGCAACGGGCAGAGATGTACCATTAGCCGGGCCCGGCCCATTCGGCATTGACATGCTCTTCTTCTTGGCTCCTTTCTCGGGGCTCTGATTGGCTGCTGCCGCTGCTGCCGCGGCGGCGGCGGCGGCTTGGGCCTCCATCTTCTTTTTCTTCTTGTTGATGGCGTTTTGCTCCTTGGGCGGCTTCTTCTGAGGTGAGACGATCTTGCCGGTAGCGCCAAGTCGAGGTCGGGGTCGTCGCTGTTTAACCGGGAGGTCCTCATCTTCCACCAACGGTGAGTCGCCATTAGCGTGCAATTTCGCGAGGAAGAAATTCTTGACCAGGCCGATCTGCTCTTGGATGTTCTCCTTGGTGACCGGCTCCAGAGATGGGAGTTCTTCGAAGAGGACGGTATTGGCAGGACCCGCCGTCTGATTCTGAACCTGGAACTGGCTACGGACTCTGCTCTGGAGAAGGTGAAGAGGGACGGATAGGATGCCGCCCAGTTCGCCGGCGAGACCGAGTTCCTTGAAGCCGAAGAAGTCCTCGCCGAGCTCTTCGGCAAAATCGCCCGCGACGAACTGTTCGCTACCGTCGTCAAAGGCTTGAGCTCCATCTTGCCCGCCCTCTTGCACCGCAGGCCGCAAGAGGTCACCGAGGTGCCCCTTCATGCGTTCGTGGATGACGGCGAGTTTGTTACCGAGTTTTCCGATGTCATCCTTGGCGTAGCTCTCGAGCTCCTCAACGCTGTACCCATTCTCGGCAAGAGTGTGGAGGATAACCTCTTCACCAGAGTAGCGGGGTTGAACCTTGACACCTCGTTGAGCATGAGCAGGCGAGGCGTCTCTCATTTCGACCTCGTTGAAGGTGTTAAAGCTAGTGATTACTTTGCCGAAGTAGTCAGCGGCTATGTCTGTGACGGTATCCAGGGCTGATGGCTGGAGCTCTTCGAAGCCAGCATGGTAGAAGATCTTGGCCACGGATCGTTGTAGTGCCGCTCTGCATACGTCCGGCGCCATGACGATATTATCTCCGCACGTGACATGTGGTTCGATGTCGGCCTCGACGAAAGGCTCGGGGTTGTACTTCGGAAATTGGTTGGCGTACATCTAAGGGTGGTGAGTACATTACTATCTTTTTGGGAAATGTGATTGGCGTACCTGGGTTTGGATCTGCATCTGCTTGATGACCCCGATTTTGGAACAGACCTTCCTCGTCTCCTGCATCTGCCGCAAGTTGGCATCGAATCTCTGTGTCAAGATACTCTTGGGCGCGGTGAAGTAGCCTGGCGGCAGGGACTGAAGAAACTCCTCGTGATGGTTGATAACCTGGCCCTCGCTATCTTCCACCCACTGAAGCCGTGGCGGGATGTCTGGTACCAGGCTCTGGGGCTCGTAGTAGTCCGGGATTGCCCACTCCTCATCTTCCTCCATTCCTTCCGCCAGCGTCTCCGGTGCCTTCGAGGCCGACGAGTCAGCCTGTGCGCTCCCTATGACGCCGATACTCT
This sequence comes from Monosporascus sp. mg162, assembly GCA_004155945.1. NCBI lineage: Eukaryota > Fungi > Ascomycota > Sordariomycetes > Xylariales > Monosporascus > Monosporascus sp. mg162. The sequence continues at coordinate 184,785 of QJNY01001285.1, forward strand.
CCGCCTGTTGTTGGCCGCGAAGATACCGGCGCATGCCCGCCTTGGTCCGTAACAGGGCGGGCTCCTCCACGCTTAGCTTTCTGTTGCCGAAGAGCTGGTTACGCTGCTTGGCCACCTTGGCACGATCTTTTTTCGTAACCTGCTTCCAGATCCGATACTCCTCGTCCTCGAATCGTTGCTGGGCTGCTTCATCCAGGGCTTGTCCCAACGCCATACCGTTCAAGGAAGGGCCGTCGATATCCATGGCGTCCGCATTGCTTCCTATTCCCGAGAGACCATTGACACCCCCGGGCGTCATGGAGCCACCTACCGGCGGCGTCGCGAAGCCATTGCTGCCGTCGACGTCGGAGCCTTCTCGATGGGGCTTAGCCAGCAGGCCGTTAAACTGCAGGACGGGCTTCTGATCGACGTTTGGCGTCCCCTCTTTATGGTCTGAGGGCGCTTTCCTGGATTTAGTGCCCTTTGCGCCGCCGGCGATGCGACCACGAGACGACATTATCGGCTCGTCGTCTGAATCATCGTCGGCGGCGTCATCGCCACCGTTTTGTTTGCGGCGCTCTTCGGCCTCTACTTCGGCGCGGGGCCGGATGACGAGATCTGGTATTAAGGGGATGAGCTTCTCGGCTTCCTTGCGCATGCCGTTGGCCATCCTCCGCAAGGGGTGGTTCATGTCCTGGTTATATTTCAAGCAATTGTCCCAAATGAGGTTCAAGTCCGTAACGAAGTCCTGTTTCGATTTGTAACTCAGCGACTTCAGCTTCTTAGTCATAGTGCCAAGATCCATTGGGTGCTTGATGACTACGATGGGTTAGCGGGTTGCTGTGTGGTTATTACACAGGACAGCATCGAACGACATACAGTTATAATAGTCAGGGGCATCTCTCTTGTTCACCCTCTGCAGGAATGGCGTTGAGTATTCGGTATGAGCCTTAAGTTCCGTCAAGACTTTTTCGAGGGCCTCGTAGAGTTCTTCCTGGTTGACGTTCTCTTCGCTAGCCCACTTGCTCCTGTTCTTGCGGACCTCGTTCATGAGGGAGCGCAACTCGGCATCTGACGCGCGCACCATGTTGCGCTTCAGGTCTATGCGTGCGATGAGATGCTTGAGCGTCAAACTGGATGCGCCGAGGTTCGCGCTACTAAGCGAACCGTGGTTCTCCCCGGACGCGCCGCCGCTGGGGTTGCTCGTGGTATTCTTGTCCATCTCGGCTTGTAGTTGCTTCTCGGACTCTTCTAGCTGCTGCTGCTCCAGCATGGCTGCGCGGTCGTTCTCGAGGGTATAGAAGAGGGTGTGGAAGCTTCGCTTGGCAGCCTCCTCGGTGTCTTTGCGCGCTTCCTCCAACCGCTTACGCGCATCTTCAGAGGTCTTAGCCTGAGATTGCGACGGTTGCGACCCTTGCGACGCATCTTCCCTGGCCTTGTCAGAAGACTTGCCGGGGGAAGTAACAGAGTGGACCGGAGAACTCCCGGATTTGGAGGGCGATAGCAGGCCTTTATTGGCGGCGACGGTGCTCTTGTGCTTGAGCGGGGAGGCATGCGACTCGACGGGATGGGAGTCGCCCTCTCCCTCTTCCTCATCGTCTTCATCGTCATCTCCATAATCGTCTTCATCGATAAGGCGCTTGACTCTCTTGGCGGGACGTTCCTCGATAGGGGCGTGGTCGGTAGTGGGCGGGAGGGGCTCGGAGAAATGAAGGGGACGTCTCCAAGACTCTATAGCAGAGTAGTTATAAGAGCCGTCCTCGCAGAATAGATGCGCTATCTTCTCTTCGGTCCGGCGATACAATTCGGCGAAACGGGAACGCTGACGGTCATCGTCGATATCAGAAGGCTCAGGCGCCAACGCGGTAGAATGATCAACGGGAGTGTGGTTCCGATTGGGAATATCATCAGAATAATGAAATGGGCGGTTTCCATTGACTTGATGGGGATTGGGCGCGGGCCAGAAGGGCTGGCTGTTCATGGTGGACATGATAAGCCCGATGGGGGGGGGGTGTCAAGGTGATATACGTAAAGTGGGTGTGAAGTCCGCCATGCGTTCTCAATCGGCTACCAACTACCAAAAAACGAGGGGGCGCGTCGAAGGGGTAATAGGGCGATTTGTCGGATTAAAATGGCATAGCAGAAACGAGCGTCATCGGAATAGATGGCATACGGGGTTTGGAGGGAAAATCAATAAGAACGGCTATGCCTTGATGGTTGGCGTCCAGGGCGATTTCGCGTATTCTCTAAGGGTGAGGTCAATTCCAAGGCCGCCTTTCTTGGTTGCCGGTGCTTTTCTTTTGGTTGGAGTGTTCGCTACATGCGAGCGCTGAGCGTAGGAAAGTCAGTAGGCCCCATAAAATTGCGGAGTGCCCTGGCTGCTCGCTGAAGACGGCACCGTGTATATACTGTTCGGGGTTCTTTCTACCGATTAAGGTACTCCATATAAAAGTATGCCTTACTAAGCGGGTGCGCTTCACTATCCACACTGTCCGAATTACTGGCAACCGCGATTCCGCTGAACTGCTATTGATGGTTACAAGTGTAGGCTCAACAGGACAACCGCGCCAGTAAGTATCTGACCGAGCAAAGATAGCGCAACATACTGCTGCATTTCACAAGTTTAATTTATTCCTGATCGCCAAAGCTTATATTTGATTCCCTATCTTTTTTCGCATTTCTAGCACTAAACATAGAGCTTGCATATCCATGATGAGAAGCGCTTGGTATGTACCTCCTGTGGAACGGCTAAGCCCAGATGAGGTACCACTCCTCCGTACTCAACGATTCTGTAGGTACCTAAGTAAGGTACATGGAGGCTGAACGGTCGTCGCAAAGCCGCAAGCATCCAACTTGGCGTCCAGCCCGTATTCAATGCCTGTCACGTGATGGTTCAGGGTGCTGTTCGGAACACCATCAGTTACAATCCTCTGGAAAATACCAGCACTCAAGCTCTAGGTTATATGATTTCAACCTAAAGAAGTATGCTTTACGAGACTTAAGATGTCTAGGTATTATCAATTAGAACGGAGGAGTATGGGCGCTTTTACTGATATCAATTTCCTATTCGAGACACACATATTGGTAATTGGTAATAGAAGAAAGTACATACAGATACGGACTAGACACCGGGAAATCGGAAAACACCCTTACCCCTCACTGGTCGCGGGATAGTACCCCACTTTCCCCATCGGCCCCGGAGCCGCATCGTTCGTTACGTATGTCGCAGGTAAAAATGTTGCATGTTTGTTGGTTGGTTGGTTGTTTGGTTGGTTGATGCGCTCGCTGGCTGTCTGACTGGTTCGCTACTGTTCTCTACTACATCCTGGGAGCTGGTGGGGACGAGCTTTCTTCGGTTTCCTGCAGCAGAAGGAAAAAAAAAAAACGTGATTAACTTTGATCGGATTACCATATCCCAGCATTACTTACCCCATCCTCGTGCGGATGTTCGTTACGCAAGGACGATACTGACACCTGTTCCTTCCGGCAAAAGAAAAGAGACAACGCCGTTATTCATCCCCCCCCCCCCACTTGACGATAATGTCGACGAGGACGAGGCTTGGCACTTCTGATCAGCGGTAGTCAACTTCAGTTCAAAAGACGACAACAATCATGCGCATCCGATTGCCTTTCGCAGGTACGTCTTGCCCCCATTACCCCCTCCAAGACCATGCATATGAGCATCCCGACATCCCCTCGAGATATTTTTCTCCCCCCAACCTTTTTTCCCTTGCCATCCGTCTTACCCCCAACCAGCTCGGGCTAACGAGAATAAATCACCTCCGAAAACAGGCGTCTTCCTCCTCCTCTGCCTCCTAGCGGGCTACGCGGGGCTATCCTCGCTACAGCTCGGCGCCTACGCCAACGACAAAGTCCTGCACCTGCTAACCTTCTTCCTGCTGACGGCCGTGTTCTACTGGGTGGTGGACACGAGCCGCCGGCGCACCGTGAACCTGACGGCGGCCGTGTGCACGCTGGTGGGCGGCGTGGGCTCCGAGTTTGTGCAGTCCGTCATCCCTGCCAACGACCGCGAGTTCGATGTCGCTGACATCGCCGCCAACATCGTCGGCAGCCTAGCCGCCCTCGGGCTCTGTTCCTGGTACCACAAGCGCATGCTCGAGCGCCGCCGCCTCTCGCGCCATCGCTATACCGCTGTTCCGGGTGCCGACGGTGCCGACCTCGAGCTCGGCGAGGGCGTGGGTCGCCAGGAGGAGGGCATCGTGGGTGGCGGGGAAGTGACTACGACGCTCGAGGAGGAGGTCGATAATTGGGATGAGAATGCCGTTGATCCCTGGGACGAAGATGACGCCGTGGACGGGACCGCCGATGGTATAGTCAAAAGTAACGGGAGTGGCACGACAGGCAAGGGCAAGGACGAGGTCGAGTTGAATAGTCCAACTGCCACCGATGCTAAGACACGAGTCGATTAACCAAGTAGGCAACGCGGGAATGAGGAGATGAAACGATGACATTCCAATGCACTAATGGATGGATATTATGATACCTCGCTGATTTTTTCATTCTCTGGCGTCAACGGGGGATTCTCTATACGGAGTGCATTATCAATGTATCAACGGATCTGGGCCTCTTATATCAGAACTTACGCCCAGGCGGACGAATCTTTGCTGGTCTCTACAGTTTATAAAAGCGATGCTCTATCGATCGATCCCATTTACTGTTCCAGATGCTAACCGGGTCTCCGCCCAAGAACCACCCGGGATCTCCGCGTCTTGGCTGCTCTTGGTTCTTCATCCGTGGGAACTGGTGAGCGCCTTTTTTGTCCCTGCTTGGTCAGGGTAACGGCGACTACCTAGCATACAAGATGTGAAGGTTGTCGATGCCTTCGTTTATTCGGCCAGTCCCGGCTCACAACCCACCTAGGCAAGTCTCTATATACCTCGACCGAATACATAGACTATGGTCCTAAAACATTGGCTGCTAGGCGCGCGTAATTCCAGCTATCGGGGCCGAAACCGCAAGGGACTCTGGGCCTCGATGGGACGCAAGGAATACAACCGAGCCGGATATGCGCGCCGTGTAACTAACTATGTACGGGGGTATCTACCAAACGCCAAGCGTTCTCCCGTACTGAGGTATTTATTGCATACATAGAACACTTCCGAAAACCCCTACCTAGCGTACAGCTGTCTCTTCGCCTTCCTACCAAAAACGGGAACCGACGAGACATTATACCCGGACCTCCCTCCTCCCTACCGGTACTCATCGCTCACGCACACGCACGCACATGATTACATAGCTATCCACGGCACGACACCACAGCATCTAGCACGTAGGCATAGTACCCCTAGACCCAGACCCCACAGAGGCAATCACATACGGCGCCAAACGGACCCGAGGACTTCCCCTCGCCCTCCTTATCATCATCATAATCGTCATCGTCATCGCCGCCGCTCTTCCGCTGCGGCCGGTTTTGACGCCCGGAAGGGGCGAGGCTTCTTCTGACTACTCCCACGTGTAATTATTTTTATTACGATGATATGCTTCGCAGTCCGGAAAAAAAAAAAAAAAGAAAAGAGGGGGGGAGTCCGCAACAGCGGTCGCCGCAAGACATGTAGAGTCCAGATTTATAAAACATTCCCCCTACTTTCTCTGTATAGATAACTTACACGCGGATATATCCTTCCGATGCTCGATAACTCAGTTCTACCGAGCAAACGTCGCAACGTCGTTCCGCATCGCGCTGCACCCCCTCCTAGCAAATCCTCCCATACGAACGTTTCGCTTATTTATAGGTCAGCAGGGTCTTGTATATACTTCCCAATGCAGCCAAGCGCCAAGAGTAAGGAGGATCGGGTTCGATTGCGATTGGTGCGTTCATTTACAGGCCATGTCCCGCTCGTACGGGCGCAGCAGGCGGCAGTGAGGTCAATTGCCGGAGGCGACGTCGTTTTGTTGAAGCGACCTTAACTGATGGAAGTTGATTGTCGATATGCGTCAAACGCCGGGATAGCCTAAATCTGAAGATGTTAGGGTCGTAGGTACTGTACAGTCCTTAGGATGTTTCCACATTTCCTCGTTGTACAGGCCGTACAGTTTTTGCTGGTTACACATCGTGAGGATGGTCCATGTACGTATAAATTCAGGCGGTCACCTTTGGAGGAGATTTTACCATACGGCGCGCATTCGACCCGACAGACTCCGGGGGATACCCAATATCGTTAAGGATGAACGCTATTAAATGCACCGACGCCGGCGCCGGCAAAGTCTCGGAACATGACAAACATGAAAACCTCGGTCCCTTCGGTAGCGCCATCCGGGAACGAGACGTTGCAACGCCGAACCCGCTCTCGGCTGATATTCCGTGTAAGATTCATTATTTGCTAACACTGAGAATATCTCCTTCAACGTGCTCAAATTTTACCTAATCCCAATGTGCGTTAACTTGAATCCACAAGTCCAAGATGCGCCTTCTCAGTCCCCGGTTGACGGGCGTACTGGCCCCACCGGGGATGCAACCCTGAACAGAGCAGACGAAGTGGAAGACGTAGGTTATCAGTCACCCGTACATGATCAGAATGAGGTCTTTGCGTCCCCCTAACTTCCTACGCGCCGCCCTCATCCCTACCAGTTTGCGCTAACTGACCCCGCCCACTAGCTGATCGACGCCGTGAAATCCCTCATCATCCCTTACATCCGGGCGGCGGACGCCTCGGCCGCGGAGCGGGCCACTGGGGGAATAGCGCCGGCGTCACCGAACCCGGCATCGCAATCGGCCGGCACCGTGCTCGTGGACGCCCACGAGCCCGAGGCGCTGGTGCGAAAGCTGCGCTTCTCGCTGCCCGAGAGGGACGGCCGGGGCAGGGACGGGCTGCTGGAGACCATCGGCGGCGTCCTCCGGTACAGCGTCAACACGTGGGACCAGGGGTTCCTCGATAAGCTGTACTCGAGTACCAATGCCGTAAGCTGCTTTCTTTCGATGTCGTCTGCTATCCTAGCTCTACTTGCTTGGGCTGAAGCAGCGAGGCGCTCGCCAATGACTAACGAACAGGCCTAGGTAGGCGTGATATCAGAGCTGCTCCTTGCGGTCCTAAATACGAATGTGAGTTCTACTCTCCCTCGATCGTACATGATAAGACTTTTTCGCCGCGACATCCTTACGTTATTCGCGTTCTGTGTACAGTCGAACCCTTTCAACCTGCCACCAAAAACCAGAGGCATAACCGCTGGTGTCTTACCTAGACTCATAATTCATTCTGACGCCTCAAAATAGCTCCATATCTACTCAGTCTCGCCTTCACTTACAGTCATCGAGAAGACCACGGCGCGGCAACTCGCCGCGCTCTTCGGATTCAATGGCCCCCGAGCCGGCGGGGTAGTCTGCCAAGGCGGATCGGCCTCTAACATGACCTCCATCGTCGTCGCGCGGAACACCCTATATCCATCCACTAGATCGAGGGGAAATGAAGGCCACCGCTTTGTCTTGTTCACCAGCGAACATGGCCATTATAGTGTCGATAAGGCCGCTATCACTTGCGGTAGTAAGTCATCACTTAATCAGCATACTTCGCCCCTTCCCCTAATCCGCGGCCCTCAGGTGGAGAGGTATGTCCGAGAGCCCATAGATGGCTCTCTTATTGGGGTCACACTCCAACTTCCACGAGGGCCAAAGCATTATTCCTGGCCTAGCTAACCATAGCCGACCTAGTGGGCTCTGCCAATGTTGTCCCCATCCCGGTAGACAGCGCGGGTTGTATGGACCCCTCCGCCCTGCGCGCCACCATCTCGCGGGCAAAAGCCGAGGGCAAGACGCCGCTCTACGTGAATGCGACGGCCGGGACGACCGTCCTGGGGTCGTACGACCCGTTAGCGGAGATATCCGCGGTATGCAAGGAGCACGGCTTGTGGATGCACGTGGACGCATCCTGGGGCGGTGCGGCGGCCTTCTCGGCGCAGCGGCGGCACAAGTTGGCGGGCGCGGAGCTCGCCGACAGCCTGACGGTGAACCCGCACAAGATGCTCAACGTGCCCGTGACGTGCTCGTTCCTGCTGACGCCCGACACGGCCGTGCTCCACCGCGCCAATACCCTGCCCGCAGGCTACTTGTTCCACGGCGGCGTCAACGGCGGGGAGGGCGAGGGCGCCTCCGATCCCTGGGATCTCGCGGACCTGACGCTGCAGTGCGGGCGTCGCGGCGACGGCCTCAAGCTGGCGCTGGCCTGGGTGTACTACGGCGCGGCCGGGTTCGGGGCGCAGATCGACCACGCCTTCGACACGGCGGCGTACCTCGCGACGCTCGTCCAAGTGTCGCCCGACTTCGACCTGCTGTCGAGTAACCCACCGCCCTGTCTGCAGGTGTGTTTCTACTTCGCGCCGGGCGGAGAGCTGGCGGAGGATAAAGAGGAGAACACGCGGAGGACGAAGGAGATGGTGGCTAAGTTGGTGCCTAGGGGTTTCATGGTCGATTATGCACCGGGAGAGAAGGGTAGTTTCTTCCGGGTCGTGGTGAACTGCCAGACGCTCAAGGGGACCGTCGACGGCCTCGTGAAGGCGTTGAGCGACGCGGGGAGAGAAGTCATGAAAGAATAGACCAGGCAGTACATACCAACAATATTCAATAAACAATCAAAATATCCTAATAAGACGGTAGCGGTTTTTGCTGTAATGACTATACCGAATAGACCTTTTCGACATAGAGGCTGCAGAGGTGATGAGATTTCAACTTAGGTACACATGCCATCGAATGCAAAACGAAGCGCAGCAGATACCGAAGGGAAAGTTTGACGGGAAAGGAATCAACTCAGGAGCAAATGGCGAAGGGCTTAGGTAAATAGAGGCGCATCTGCCAGGAGAAGAAAGGGAGGTAAGATTAGAGGCTCAAAGGACGGATGCATCAATTATGGCTGGGCCCATCAATTAGATGCACCAAAGCTTCTCCTAACTTCTAAAGCAAGTGCATCCTATTCGGCGTACTTCCCCTCCGCTCCGTCATGCAGGAAGATCACAATGCGCCCGGCCCGAACTCGGCCCTCACCTGCATGCTCCGGCTTGGCTCCGCCGCGATCGACATGGCTGACTACTCTGCAATTGGCGCATGCGTATTACGCTCGGCGCATCAACGTGAGGTTCCCGCACGGTGGGCCCCGAACTCGTCGACTACTTTTCCGAGGGGAAAAGGGCATGTCCAGCCACGAAGAGCTCATCTCTATCTACCCTGGATATCGACTCTACATAAAGCTCTAACCATACCCTAGATGCTACCGAGCCCTAAGAATCCTAACCCTATATCAACGACCCGCTAATAGTCTCTTGGTCCTGACGAGAAACGGAATCGCAAGCACCGGCATTCTCAGTACGAAGCAAGAAAGAAAAGACGCATTGGGCGACGGGCGATGCGTTCATCCCTGGTAATACACCGGACAAGGAATTTAGTGTACGTCCGCATAGCGGATTGAAAGCGGTCGTAGGTAAGCGTGTGATATTGAATTAGAGGCTAAAACTGGTAAGCTCACGTATCTACTGGGTACTGACTGGATGCAAGGATTAGGAAGTGAGCAGCGGCATCGACATACGCGTTGCCCATAAGAACATTCGATACCAGAGTCCGAAAAAGGATATCTGATCTGCTATTGATAGCAAGATCTAAAATAAATGTATGGATATGGCTACATTTCTCTATATCCTCCTCCATTAGGGGGAGACAGGAAAACCGCAAAAAGATGATTCGAAGTACCTCTTTGAAGAGGTGCATCGGGAATTGAGCCCGATGCGGGGGTCGAACCCGCAACCTTGAGATTAAGAGTCTCACGCTCTACCGACTACTTATCATTAGTAAGTTGAATTGGGATTATGAACGTTGTTTTCCTTACTTGAGCTAACCGGGCAGCCGAAGCTGCTGAGTGGGAAATTTTGTCGTTAATATTTCTGATAAAGGCCCTCTGTGTGTCACATCTATCGCTTGCATGGATAAACTTCGGCACCCACCCTCAACGTTCAAGCTCCTCGCGGAAATTAGGTGACGTATAAGACGAGGAATCCAGGCTATAGTAGAGACTTCTGACTCTAAAGGAGCTACATAGTATGACTTAATAGTTACGGGTTTGTATACCTATGTTCTAAGGACCGGACATGCCGTGATCGGAGTTGACCTCCCAAATGGCTTAAAGGGGGGGTTGATCCCACCACAGGTTTCCACAGCTGCTATTACCCACAGTGTAGCCAGCCACGGCATTGTTGTCGGACTGCCATAGCACCCGACCACGTTCGCAGGCGCGCACATATCGGGGGGGAGGGAGCAAGCAGTTTCCGTCGTACCGCGCGAAAACGCCGCATCCCGGGGTACGCTGACGGGCCCCGCAGCAGCCCGGCGCATCCGGCGCGTTCAGTGATCCGAAGCCCCGAATCACCGTGGGGGAAGTAGATGGACTGGATGTTATTCCTGCTGTGCGAGCTGATGAAGGTCGAAGCCTGGCAGACTGTGAGAAGCGTTGGTAGTCGTGGTGGGTGTCTCGGTCGTGAACTTCGTAGCCGTCGCGGAAGCCCGAACGGGGACTTCGGTGCCAGTCGGCGTATGCGTGTTCGTGCTCGTGGTGGCCACGGTCGACGGGCCCGCGGTCGAAGTGACCGTCCTCTTGGCCGTCCGGCCTTGGCGCCAGTCGTGACGACCTCCGCGCCCGTGTGGCAGTAGACGACCTTCGGATAGCGCTCTGGCCCCTGGACGCCCTTGCCATCCTAGACTCAGCTGGTACTTGGGGACTCTGCGGGCGTCCAGGGCAGCGGGAAGGCAGTGACTGCGGCCCTCGCGGGCGTCCGTTTAGAAGAAGACTCCGCGGCCGCGGTCCTTCCCGCGGGTGGGTTGCTTTCCACGCTCTGGATCGGTGTGGAAGCTGTAGCGGCCTCCACTGTGGATGTGCCATCATTTATCACGGCTAGTGCCACGCACCTGGACCTGAATATATCGGAAGTCAACCCTACCAACAGAACTTTCCCAACGAGAGCAACAACTGAGAAATCAACTGGATTAGCTCCTGCGCACGATAGGCCGACGATAACCATTTTGAGAGAAAGGCTAGCAGTTACTTCAGTGTCGTGAACCCTTTAATCATTCTGTGCTCCGTTATATCATCCGTCGTGATGGTGGTGGCAGTGGTGACGACGGTCTGGGCAGTCTTGGTAGTCTCTGTCACGGTGTCGGTACTACCAAAGCGAAGCGTCGACGTGGAGCGTCAGTCTCTTGAGGAAGTGTGATAGTCACCGTCGTAGTCTTGTCCTCGATGTCCGTACTCGCGACCGGCGCCGGCGTGACCGTAGTAGTAGGGATGAATGTCGACAAGCAGCGCGCTATCAGGGTAATCAAGTACGCCTTGGTGCAACTCGGGACAGGTCCAGCAGACTTGGAGCCGTATTTCGTCACACATGAACCGTCCGTGTAGGTAGGCTCATTACGGCCAAGGACGACCGGGCCGCCGAGGACACCTGGCAGAGCGAGGAACGCAAGAGAAAGGCATTGGCACAAGATCGGGGGACAGGGGGAAACCGAGTGTAACGACGTGGCTTACGACTCTGAACCTTTCTTCCCTCTATATTCAGATTCGAGGCATCATTATGCACTTCCAAAGAACACCTCTAATTTCACCATGCCGCGACCAATTCGATTACAAACACCCGCCCATGGATACAGAATCAATCCTCAACCCCGTAGTCCTTGTCCGAGAATTGCATCGGCGGCGTAGCAGACCAATGTTGATATATGAGTTATACCAACGTCATGCTCATTTGACCTTGGCACATCGTCCTCGCCGGACAGGCAGACGTACAAGCGCTTTACACCGAATACGTCTAGGACAATCAGAACCATTAGCTGCTAACATCTCAGAGCTGAGGCGCCAACACTGCTTTCCGTAAGCTAAGGATCTGGGTCTTGGCCGGATGCACCGCCGGGCCCACCTGGTTGCTCGTGGGCAGCTGCAGTCCGTAACAAGACCTCGGAACCTGCATTCGAGGCTCAAGTACTTTCGCAGCGTCGGCGGCCAGCTTGCAGACGCGTCGGGTATGTTAGCTAGAATGTCCACATGGTTGCAGCTAGTAAACAACATATGGGGAAAAGGGGGCGAAGAACAACAGCCGTGCGAACATACACACGTCTAACCGGGTGAGGGATGTCGCGGAGGATTGATTTCCATAACGTTCTTGCTGGTGTGAATGCAGAGTATGAGCTTGCTATTGTACGATGAGCAATCCGTTCCTCGTCTTATATCATGTGACTGCGGAGGCGCCGGATGGCAGATCCTGGGAGATTAGCGAGCCATAGTCCACGACGCCCAAGCTCCGATCCTCTTCGACCTGACTTGACGAACTACCTTTTTGCGGACACCACTCAGACTCAATGTGACTTATGTGCATGGGGATGCTCGCTCCTGGTGACACGAAGACGGCCCAATTGAATCTCTTACGGGATGTGGTGAGTTTTGGCTTTAGTTTTTCAGCCCTATCCGAAGCGGGTCGAAAAGACACTGTTCTGTCCCAGACATGCCTATCCTCCGAGGTTGACCTACCTCCATGAGGAGAATGGACACTCAGCCTGAGTTTCAGCAGCGGATGATACAACTCCTCGCCTTGCTTGGGTGCCGTGCCCTCGTGAGCGGTGGGCTGAATAGAATTTCACAACCTCCGCGTGTAGTAGCAGTGCCATCGCTGGCCGTCGATGTTCTCTTCCGCCGGTTCCCAAACCCGTCCGTACAACATATAGAAACCAGTATAACTGCCAGCCTCTCCCGTAAAGCCGAGCCTGGCGATGACGAAAATCGCACAGACTGTTCGAGAAGCCACCGCCGGCGCTGAATGACGTAAATGTTAGATAATCCGCACATATTTACATGGACTCATAGAAGAAAGTACGAAGTGGGTATCCTACGGTAAGTGAAACGCCTGGCGTTGTTAGTCGGCGGCGGAGCATGAAAGCCAAGAGAAGCCATTATCGCGGGAGAAAGGGGGTCTGCCGCTCTCGGGAATATGTTGATCTGAACTCCAAGCGCCTGCATTCCGCTTGGGCTCTACATGGCGTGTTTATTGCGGGCTGCGCTGATCACTTTCCGTCTTTGGCGAGATTGGAAAAGACATATGTACCAAAATACACGAGGACTTATGGAGTGGTTCACTGCGCAAGCTTCCTGGGCTACGTAGCTATATGCATACACAAGATGCCCCGGTGGGTATCATGGGCCGATCCGCCCTGAGGGGCCACCCGGCACGGCGGCTTCTCGTTCCCACCGGCGGTTACTAGACATCAAAGGGACACTGGTTCCTCGAAGCGAGGACAGCAGCAATTACACGTATTTATAGACTTGGTAGTGACTCTAACGCTTCTCTTTGAGAGAGTATCGTAGTTGCACCTGCGAGTCCGACAGCGAGGGTCCTTGTGGGTATTGAATGTGTACTCAAGGAGAAAGTTCCACAGGAGATTCGGGACTTGGTATAGAGGCGATATGTTGGTTGGTAAGTATGGAGAATGTCGAGAGGTAGAGGACTGACGGCGGTGCCTTCATGAGCCTTGACATCTGATTCATCGGTTGGACGGAAGTGTTGAAGCCAGGTCGGAACAGTTAACACCCGGTCACTTATCTCCGGAAAAGGCTGAGATCACAGAGTCAGGCGCTATGTATGTTTATCTTATGGAACCCTAACTCGGACTTTGGGGTATAAGGTTTGAGCTAACTCAAGGCCACTTGATTGCTTGGTGGGGGGGTGGTTGTGCGCGTTAACATCTGAGATCTGGAAAATCATCCCGGTCCAGATTGCCGAAAGTCCCTGTTCCGGGGTCTCGGTAAGATCGTTTCAAGCTAACTGTTCTAATAAGATCTTGCCTCGATCACCACGCCAATCTCGTTTGGGAATAACAGCTATCTCAAGGAGTCTAGTACATTAGGACCTGGAAACTATGACCCGTCCCTAGGTCTTTTCCTAGTCGTGTCTCTCTCGTGGCGTTACAATAATCAACGAATCAACCTCTGGAAGGAAGTCTAGTCGCAAAGGTAAAGGAACATTACTGCCGACATGCAAGACACCGCGCGTCCAGCGATACGGAGATTTCCTGCATATATTAATTAGCTACAAATCAGGGAGGAGGCGTAACAACCGTCCATAAGCGGTTCTTCGCATGCACCTAGCAACAGGCACACTGCAATCATGCTCTAGCGCTACCCTGCCAAAAGCCGGTTTGAAATCTTACCTCTCGCGAAATCTAGAAGCCAAGCTGAGAATTGGCGCGAGAGCGAAATTGGACCAAGCACCTGGCCTTAGACAATACCTGCTTGCTGACCTGCTAAATGGCCCATGTTGCAACAATGTCATATGCTTCTTGAAAGGGGCTTTCATAAAGATGAATATCAATGGGGATGAATATCAGCGAACTCAAGCTCTGTAAGGACGGGATTGTGTCAATGAGGGGCTACGTTAGGAATCCAGTCCACAGGGCGTAGCGCGGGAATTAAGTAAAAATGACGAAAATCCCATCTCGAGGAGATGGGATTCTCAAGAATGCGAGGGGGCGAATGCCCATCTCCACGAGGGATCGGCAAAGGACCGCCGTCCTGATTGGTACCAGAGAGCTTCTCCGTTGGGGGTTCTTTGCGATAATACGCCAGATGTATGCGGAAAGTAATATGCATAGTATGTCATAGTAATGCGGGATGACTGGCTGGGTTCCGAAAATTCACGCGGGCAAATGTGACCGGGAAAAGGAATGAGTAAGATTACAAATGCACCCCAGCCACAGGTGGCTCCTCACATAGTGAGAAGGAATAAGGTTTGATTGGGCAAAAACAACGACGAGGGTCACCCAAAAATTGTTAGGGAGCCAAGTACTTCCACCTTGAGAGCGGACGTAAGACCGCAATCAAGTAGGGCCAACCCGAACGCGGCGGATGTTTTGCTCCGGGCTGCGCAACCCGTGCTTTGCGCCATTCCTTGTTCTGAAACCCCCATTTCTGACGAAACCTGGAAGGAGAAATGACAGACTTGGCTGCCCCCTCGGCTGGCTTCTACATTTCCAACAATTGCCAGCAACGGGTGGGCAATCCTTGAGCGGAACTTCTCACCACTACTTCGTACAGGAGCTGCAGTGCAATAACGTGCCTGTGGGATGTGAAAGCCGGCTGGTGGGTTGATGCGCAGGTTCGTCACAACACTTCGGCCGAGACATCGTGGAAGCAGAGGCCGTTCCACTTCAAATCTTAAGATCCTCTCATAATTGCATACGAATAAAAGCGATTAGTAAACAGAAGGAAGGGAGACCCCCACATAGTGGATTAGTGATATCGTTCTTGTTCGTTCGTGCCCCTCCACCTGGAATAGAGGAGCGACCCAAGAGCGACCCCAGCATAACCGGGCTGCTATAAGGCTCTCTGTTGAATCAGATTTAAGCTGCTGGGCCCCTCTTTTGGGTGAGTTTGAAGATACCGGCGAACTGTATTATATCTAAGGTCTTGTTCGGGTGACTTCGTCCGAGTTAAAGTTCGGGCGAAACCATATACAGTTCGTTGTGTTAAAACAGTGGTAAACCTTATAACATCCGATTATAACTCCATGTTAGCCTGCCTCTATGAGAGCCTACAAGTATCACTTGCCAATTGCTACAAACTTCTAAAGTGCGAAGGCCGAGGTCTGGGAAACGCAATGATGTCGCCGTAGTTATATCTTTTGACATCACATGCGGCTGTTTGACTGATTTGTACAGTGCCGTATAGCAATTGACTTAGGAGCTCTAAAATTTAACTCCTTTAATATGTTTTCAATACCCTCTACTCCAGTGCTATTCGCCCAAGGCGCATGGTTATACGCATCTCGCTCTCGGTCACGAACAGCTTTGCCCCCATGTTACAGAGCTATCAGATTCAGGGGACAAGGGTAAAACCCGCAGCAACCCCGAAGCCAGCCAGGTCAAATTAGGATCTTAGGATAGGAGCGGCCCGATCGAATAGAGACCCCGAGTTAACGACGATTCAACGTCGATCGGGTTGAGTTATGTGAATCGGCGATGACGCGGAGTCCAGGGCCCTGGTTCACCACTCCGGAATCTCTTTCTGCCGCCCGCTATACAATAATAAGCTCCTTTTGCCGGCCAGCCGTTGGTTGAGCGGTCTACCAGGTCGAAAAGCTCCCGTGGTAGTCAAGTGAGAACTACCCATCCACTGAATAGCATGCGGCGGCGCCGTAGAAGCTGACGGAACGTAGTCCGCATCTGCACCGAGGAAGGAGAATACTGTAGTATAGCCACGCGTAACCCGTATTTGATATGGCCTGCCTACAGCATATGCCAAGGCACAGGGGCAATAAAGCTCTGGGCCTTGTGGATTCAATGAAGACTGTTAGGAATACAAACATATGATGCTCCAGAGAGGTTAGGTAATTCCGTGCCGTGCCTACCGTTGCCATTATACATCGTACATATACAGATACATAGGCATGTAAGCTGTGTGCAAACTAGGTACATGTCGGCTTGTAGCAGACATGGACGGAGAGCCCGTTCCCGAATTCCTTAGCTGATCTCAATTCGCTATTACCATTGAACTTAATATGATCTTGATACGGCAAGTATCGATGGAATTATTAGTCCGAGTGAAGAACTTTAAAGGTCATGGCCATTGCAGCACTCGAGTAAGTTACAACCTGACGATTAATAAGCCAAAATCCAGTTATACATACAAGCCGAGCCTGCTGCTAGCCTACATACACCTGGGCAGTACCTATGTATGCCTACAGTAAATAAAAAGTGGCTTGTGGCAGATGCACTCAGGCATTACTTACCAAGACGGGACTGCACTTAGCTTATTTCGGAGCTACTTTACACTCTATCTTGGGGCTTGGGGCGGAGCAAACCTTGCGTTTCTGAACTGACTCACCAGCGTCGATTGGTTCCTGGCATTTTCATCGCGATCGATCGCCACCTGGATGTACCTACCGCATCAGAGCACGTAAAAGAGAATCCCTGTTGGTATTCCGGATCGAACACAGTGATTTGCCATGGTACTTGGATGGATTTCTTCCATCGCGGGACCTTTACGCAATTCGACCCATCCTGAGCCTGTACCTACAGTAACATCTGGGCTCACGAAAACATGGGGAGCTATTATATATTGCTTTTCTGTCCCATTAGTATGTCCCCAGGGAGAATTTCTCTGGACACATCCAGACCATATCTGAGACCAAACAAATTAAAAGCCCGTCCAACCTTCTCAATCTCGCATATTGGACGGTTGTACCCGAAGGGGGCAGCTTGCCAATATCAACAAACCAGTCCTTAATTACCTTATCATCCTTGGGAACGAACGCCCCGGAAGCTTCACGAACTCTTGGTTGTTCGAGCTGTCATTTTGGGGAGCTACATTCCAAGCTAAATACGCCCACCTTTGAACAAGGAAGAGTAACAGACTCCCGGGACGCAGAAGTCGTCCTTTGTTAACCTTCGTGCCTGCACCACACAAGGTCCAGGCCTTGAATCTCCCCAACTTTCCTCGGCTAAGCCCGCCTCTTCCTCGGAGACCACAGCAGCACCTGTTGCTGGTTGACATTAAGACAACTTGAGGGATCCGCTGGTAGTCAATTTTCCGTGGTTTTTGCCAATCAACTGTGTTTTACTTGTTAGCACTGCTTTTGTGAGGATATCCAGTTCCCGAAGTGCCTCTTGTGATCTCTATCCTCGTTATCGTCTCCTCCATGCCGAAACGAGCACTTGGAACAGCAATGCCTTCAGGTACGGCTGCTGGTGACAGGATGCCACCTGTAAAGGTGCAGAAGGTAAGATTTCAGTGGACTGTTGTTTTACCCCCCCCCCGATGGAATTCAACAGGCGTCTAATATTCTTTGTAGACGGAAAGATCACACGAGGAGAACCAAGAGCGCGCATACATTGCCGCGTCGAGACGTGCAGACCGGAGCCTAGAAGCGAGAGTACAGTCCGCCAGGATGGCGTCCGAGATACACCGGAGGCGGACAGGACGAGGCCTCAAGGTGACGGAGGAGATCGTGCTGCGGGAGGAGATGTACGAAGAGGAAGAGGACGACCTGCCTCGGCACTACAAGTACCTCACGGCACACCTGCAGACGAACTCCCCGGACATGAACAGCAGGGTGAATGCCTACATCACCACACAGGCCGCAATGGCTACGATGGCCCGGTACAACGAAGTGAACAGACTCTTCAGCGAATCCTTCCCCACACCACAGGCACATCAGCAGCAACTCAACCAGTCAATGTATATGGCTCCTTTTGTGAACACGGGGCAGTTCTCACCGCCACTTCCGGACAAAGGAACAAGCCCCCCCACAGAAGCCTCCCCCACCAGTCCCCGGCAGGCTGCTAGGAGACAGTCTCACCGCGACAGTATCGATGCGAGGCTATCCATTGTAGACAGTGTGGCTTCGACAAACAAATCCACAGCCTCGTCGCCTCCTGCGCTCTCACCTAGTTCGTCGGCTACGCCGGAGTCGAGGAACACTCCGTATCAGACTCCCGCGTCCGCATTCGCCAGCCTCCAGCTCGATTCCCACCTGGCACAGCAGACTTCTTCGTCCATTTTTACTTCTGAGCTTCCGAACGAGGTGAAACAGATGGCAAACATCGACATGAGCGACCCGATGGCCAGGTCGTTTCTCGGCTACAATTCGTCCGCATGGTCCATGTTCACACAGTTCCCCGATGGGCTGCCGAAGCAAGACGGAAAGGGGTTTGCGCATGCCGACGAATCTTATGCGACACCGGGCGCGACCGAAGATGCGCCCAACAACACAGAGACCATAGTGTTCCCGTCCCTGGAGGCTTCGGTTGATTACCTCGATATCCCAGCAGGCGGCTATAGCCGGACGGGCACTCCGGGCGGCGGGGGCGGCGGCGATGGTTGGGAGAGCTTCGTTGACTTCGGATCCGAGCACTGATGCGAATCGGCGCCTCAATCTGCTCCCGGTCACCGCAGCGGTGCGGCTCTTGGCCTCCTCGTTTGTATGACTGTGTACACGAACCAAATTTTTTTATCTCTTAATAGCGTTGACTTCACGATGATACCACGCTTTATGTTTCGTTCCTATTAGGGTTCCAAGCAGTGCATCATTCGGTTTACTGGCGGGAGACGGATATCATTTTATGGTTTTCCGTCCCTTCTCTTTCCACACCAGTGGCGTTTTCGGTCCCAAAAGGCGCATACGGACACGGAGGGATGGGACGGTTCCCTTTGGTTCACTCCACTACCTACCGTGTTTGAACCATTGTAATTTACGGTTCCTACTTTGACGATAGTCGCCCGGTGGAGGCTGGGACGGAACGGTCGAATGGCAGCGGATACTCCGGGCGTACTCCACCCTTAACTTGACCAACCGCAACAAACGACGAGCTGCGTTTATAGACGCAGCTAATAGACGCAGCAGGGCACACTGGTGAAATGGTTGTTTTACGAAGCTCGGGATGATGAGGTATGAGGGAGGATTAGGTAGTCCACACGGCTCGCGAGAGCCAGCAGAGTCTGGAAGGTGGAGGGGCGATATCATTCGCCCCTGTTGGCGGAAGCGATTAGGGGATGAAAAACGTCGGGCCTGACGATTGTCCTGAAAGATGGCTTTCTCTACCCCGGGTCCCTCCCCCAGCGGAGGTGGAGATGTACCTTCGTTACTCAGAATACGGGGAGCGGAGGACGAAAGAAACAAAGGAAAAAGATAGCAGGCAAGACAAAATAAACGCACACAATTCGAAGTCGATGTAAAAGAGAAGTCCCGGACGTCGGTCATGGTGGGTGAGTGGGTGAGCGCCTGTGATTTTAAGCATTGGACCGACTTTGCCTTGCAGCTGTGTGGACTTAGTCATGTCACATACACGTTGCATGCATGTCTTCCATTGGCTTATTATATATAGTGGGAATGTTCGCAACCCATGCAATTTTGCAATAATCAAGGGTATTCCGTAAACGACTCGCTCGAACCCCCCTTAAACCCCTGACTCCCAATGCGCCTAGCAAACAAACCACCAAGACCCACTCTCACCCCCTATCACATGCGATGGTCGCCGAAGTACTCCCGCATCATGGCGGACACGGCGGCCCTCAATGTTTGCAATACTCACCGCCCCTATAACTCGGGGGTTAGTCACAATCATCTCACCTCACCTAAAAATTGCAGAGAGGAAGGAGCGCTAAACGTACTTGCCACCCTCGTTACTACCATCGCTGTCAGCCTTGTCCTCGCCCCCGCGGCCGCCGGCGCGGGCGCCGGCACCCCCCGGCTCCTGAGACGGGGCAAGGGCGCCGCTTCCCCGGGATCTTCCTATGTAACCGTCCTGGTTATCTAGAAGTTGGGGCCTTCTTACGAAAGATTCGCAGTCGCCTTAGTTTGCACGAAGCTGGTGGTAATGCGGATATCGCTATGTTTGCGGACAAGAGGGTCTTCTTTTGAATAGTAGGAGGGAACAGCAACAAGAGGAGTTAAGGAGCTTCGAAAATATTGATCAGGTGTGGCGCAATGATATCGGAATCGTTGCAAGTGACTTTGGTTGAAGGTGGAAGAGTGTTGTGCGACGATGGCGCAGTCTTTGCCACTGCAGAAGCTGGAGACTGGAAGATGTCACTGGTATTTTATCAAGAACAACAGAACCGAAGTGGGTTGGCGTATTGCGGGTGAAAGGGTTTCTTTAGGCAAGACATCAAAGTCCTCAAGAACGGGATGTCTAGTTGGTTGATAATTAAAGAGGCCGGCGTATTACGGGTGGAAAGATCCCTCTTGGATATTCAACAGCGAAAAGAGAAGGATTTCGACAATATTTTAAGTGTGAAGGCTCTTTGACGAAAAATAGAGTGATATCGGCGCGGTTCATATTTTTCTCGGCGACGTGATGGTTGGTTGCAGCCGTCTTTACCATAGACTGGAGGTCCTCCGTATTCGGTTAGGTAAATAGATTTTCGAATCCTCTGACTCTGGCAACTACTTGCTGGACGACCTTCTCGGCAGAATGTCAGCAGTGTCCGGTGAGGGGGAGCCGTGGGTGATGCCGTGGGGCTCGCTGTCCTCGTTCTCATAGCAAGCCTATCAAGGCTTTCAGGGCTCAGTGGCTGTTTGACTTCAATGGCAGCTTCGTCGATCCTCTGCGATATCTGGTGGATGGTGGCGTCATGATTTAGCGCGTAGGGGTTAAGCTGCGCAAGAAATCCTTTAAATGATGAGAGGAGAGATATGTAGATGGTGTTTGACTGTTAAGTTTTCTCCTAAATGGTAGAATGACATTGATGGTGGGCAAAAAAAAAAAAAAAAAAAAAAAAAAAAATTGTGTTGGCGATTTTGTGTAGAAGTTTCTCTTGAATAGTGAAAGGAAATCAACGACGTAAGGTGAAGGAGGTCGGCGTATTCACGGAGGGGCAGGTCTCTCTTGGGGATTTGACGATTAAAGAAAAAGGAAGTCAGCGTTGTGTGCTAGGATGGTTTCTCTTGGAGAATATCGACAACAAGAGAACAACGTTGGCAATAGGGAAAAAGCTCGGTGGCGTTTGGTTACGAAGGTTGCTTGAAAATTCGACGATAAAAGGAGAAGGATGTCGACAATGCTTGAGGGAGAAGATTTCTGTTGAATACTAAAAGGACATCGACAACAAGTGAGAAGGAGGCTGGCGATATTTGCATGAGAAGGTTGGAGGTACTAGTGATGTCGAGGTATTGTAGAGTCATTGAGTCGACGTGATCTGCTTGCTTATATAAAGTTTGCTCTTGTTAATTTACGTCTGGCAAAACGGATTATGCAAGAATGAAACTGCATTGATCTATTATGGTATCTCTCCCTACATCCCACTCACTATGCTGCCCCCTCAATGACCCTCTTGCGTTTCCTTTCATTGTCCCCGACATTTATGGCGTTTGCCCCGCTCTGAAACACCCTAGGGGCATTAGGCTGATGTCTCCTAGGGGGCTGCACCGTACGTTGTTGCTGTCCCCTAGGTTGCCGACTTCTGGGTTGCTGTCCCCTATGATCCTGTCCCTTAGGCTGTTGCTGGCCCCTAGGCTGTTGCTGGCCCCTAGGCTGTTGCTGGCCCCTAGGCTGTTTCTGTAGGGGAGCCGCCGCCGCTGGATCAGGCGCCGAATCGATCTCCTTGGCCCAGGAAACCCACTCGCTCCTCCGATTCCTCCACGGGTCGCCCTTCCAGTTCCGCCACACGCGGCGGCCCTCGAAAGACTCACGGAGCTCCTGCTCGTGTTGGCCCAGTTGCTCCATGATGGCCTCCTTCAAGTGGAACGGCAGCGAGATGCCGTCGCCCCTGGATGGCGTCGCGATGACGGCGCTCAGGGCCCTGCTGCCGTGCTCCGACTTGGCCAGCTCGAAGGCGTGGGGTCTCAGCGCGGCAACCAGCGTCTTGTGGAAGATCTTGTCGCGCGAAGGCGTCGATAAGGCGTCGGCTAGAACGTGTGACGTCGGGGCCGAAGCCGTTGCCAGCTGTATTAAGAGCTCTTCAGGAAGGGAAGACAGGGACGTCTGTATGGCTCGACGAGGTGAGCCCGGTATGGCTAGTAGCGTTGTAGCCAGATGCGAGCCGTGTGAAACAAGGGCTGACCGGTTCTTCGCAAAGGGCTCCGGCTGCTTCTTCTCCTCGCTTTCCCCTGACTCTAGAAGGCAGAGCTTCGGAATCAGTGATTTGGCGTCCGACCCATATGCGTCAAGGAGTGCCTTGGTTAGCGTATCGATTTCGGCGCTGGCTTGGCGGACCTGACATCGCTCAAACAAGGTCTTGACCACGTTGAATCTGGACAAAGATATCAACTTCGGAATTTCAGGCAATGTCTTCTTCACGGCATCCACCAAATCCTCCTTGCTGAGGCGGTTGAGGACTCGAATGGCCGGATATGACGCAATGTCGTTCCGCAGCAGGCTGTGTATTCGATCCCCGAAGACATGTTTCCAGAGAGCCTTAAAGATCTTACCCGGACAGTGGGTAATAAGTACCTCAAGAAGCCTGGAGCCTATCGCGTCGTACAGCATACTATTAACGAAGTCGGACGCTTCCGTGGTAGCATCCTTCAAAGTGGCAGGGGCCCCCGGTAGAAGCCGCCATAGTAGTGTCATCTTCCCCGAATCGCCCTCAGATTCGGGGCTCAAGGCGATGTCCAGCTCCAAGAACAATTGGAGCACTGGGTTGCCCGTAGGATGAGTAGCTAACACACGCAGTTCCCTAGTGCTCATCCCCTTTGTCGAGTCATCGATGATCTTCTTAGCGGCCAAGGTAAAAGAGGCGGGTACTGGGCGAAGTTGACCGCCTAGCTCGCTCTGGCTATTTGTCGTCCACGGAGCCGTTATCTGTTCCTTCTTCTTGCTGTGTATGAGAGATTTGGTCGACCACTGTTCCAGAGGCCGGCCTGAGAGGATGATCAGGAGAACTCGGAGAGTGTGAGATGCGAATTTGTCCGTGAGAAGGAAGCCTAACCGGCCTTCCAATTCGTCAAGAGTCAGAAGGAACAACTCCTCCATGTAAGGCAACTGCTTCTCCTCGGTGCCATCCGGTAGATTGTCCCGATCGCCTCCGAGTTCTCGTGTGACAAGGGGCGCGGACTGCAGGAACAGCGTCTCGCAGCAATGACTCGCAAATCTGTGCTGGATGAGGTTGAGGAAGTGGCCGGCAAACTGTTCGAATAACTTCTTCTTCTGGCGCGTATTCGACATGAGAATCAAGCGCTCCATCAGCCTAGAGCACGACTGACTGCATGCCAGTTTGAGTTCTTTGCCTTGCGCCTCGGTGAAGACTCCGGTCAAGTAGAGCTCTCGTTCCTCCTGCGACGGGAAGTCGTCGATGTCGAGTTGCTCGTCAACCGAACGGAAATACTCTTGTTCTTCGTCGGATAACATGCCAAAGAATTCGCGATCAGCCGGGGGAGCCCCTCCGGGTCCCCGCTGTTCATACCCATCCTCGAATGTCGCATCTTGGTCTTTCGCAGTATCTCCTTCCTCCTCTACTCGCTGTCTTTTGGTAGCATGGCTTGCCTCCTCAGCAGAGAATGCTTTCTCGCGTCTCTTGCGTTTCCGCTCATCACGAATAGCCTGGCGTTTCGTGCGCGGCTTCGGCATTGTGCGATTATGGAATTGAGACACGCATCGCAGGTGACGCTCCGATTCATTCAACCTGAAGTTTTCCGGAAATTTTAGTGGGGCTCCTCAGAACAGAGACGATAAGCAGCCTTATCCTTATCATATCAACCAACAATCTTGTCTTTGCTTATCTGTTCCCGGTCTCTCTAACCTTATCTTATCTAAGTAACATAAAGCTGCAATCCTGCCAGTATCTACAAATCTAACGGACAACCACAAATCCACCTGGTATGTTCCGTCTCGAAGGCTTTGTTTTAATGAAGCTTTGAGGAGTCTATTTTGGCGGCGTGCTACTAATCATGCCTTGCACCGTCTGCTGTTTGTGTACGCTGTAGGCATTGTACAATACCTACTCCGAATGCAACGGCTGCCGACACATCCCGGTTTGCTTGTGCCATAGCCATGGATTCCTTAGATATCTCTCCGGTTCACGGGGTATATTCTCATCAACTTAAGTCCTTGGCCAACCCGGACCTCCACAAACCACTCCTGAGTCAGTTCCGATTTTACAGGAGCTGTTGATAAATGTCTGCGAAGGGGTCTAGGGGTGAAGGATTGCGGCGCTAGGTCACACAGAGGCTAGCGTACATTGAATGTTTATATCCCGAGTGCTTGGGCACCCACTCAGGTTAGACCATTAATAAGCTTGACTCCCATGCAAACTCCCAGCCAACCCTACATAAGCAGGGCGAATCTCTAAGTAGCTGAGGAAATGTAATATGGGGCACGCGTTGGCCATAAGCAAGCGGCACCAGGCCCGGAACATAAGAGCAAGCTAGATCTGTAGGATCTACTTCTCGAACTTCGTAACGTTCGGAGTAGTATCTCACCACATGGACTTCCTCCAACCTCTGTTAAATACCCTTGCGGGTATAGGGCTACTCCTTGCGATTGCTCGCGTTTTCGGCTTCGTGTCCGCAGGATGGCGCTTTCGATCCCGCGTTAATCAGTTGCAGAAGTTAGGAAAGGTGGGTTTCTCCGAATGCGCTCCCGGTGATATCGTGGCTAACAGCGGAGCGCCAGCCAATGCTCCCGCATAACATATTATTAGGGCATCTGTTACAGGCGAAGCATGCCGCTGACGACCTGCCGTCGGGAGCTCACAGTGGATACATTTTGCACTGGATGGCTAGGAAACTTGGCCAACCCGGCGCTTATTACTTTGATCCGTATCCCATCAACAATCCTATGCTGGTCGTCGTGGACCCGTATCTCGCGAATCAGGTCACATCCCACTCGTGGACAGGTTCCGAGAAACCACCTACTCTTGCTAATTGGTTCGAGCCAATCAGTGGTGGGGGAGGTGTAAACCTATTCACTCAGAATGGCCAGGAGTGGAAGCATGACCACAACCTATTCCTGCCTTTCTTCAGCAACAGCAACCTCGACGCCGCCATGCCCATCATTGTCGGGCAGCTCCTTATTCTACGTGACATACTCCGCCAGAAAGCTCAAGCTGAAGGGGATATATTTTACCTGGAGCCACTGACCTTGTCTCTGATGAACGATATCATCGGACGTGTGGTCTTCAATGCGGAGCTCGGAAATCAGACGGCTGGCTCTCATCCTCTCTCTGAAACCATGATTCGCCAGCTTGGGCTCAAGTTTGCTATTAATGATGTTATGGATAATCTCGGCCAACTGAACCCTTTCAGAAAGTTTAGCACTTGGAATAATGGGCGTATCCTTGACAATCACGTCCGAGACCAAATCAACAAAAGGCTGGTCGCATTCCGAAGTGCCAAAGTACAAGAAAAGAGGGATGCATTCAAGTCTATCCTCGACCAGGCTCTCGAGACTTATTACTCAAAGCCAGGGCGGCAACAGTCGGATCCGGTAGACAGGAACTTCATGAAGATGCTCTGCTCGCAGCTGCGTCTGTTCTTCTTTGCTGGTTATGACTCGACTTCAGCAGCTATGGTGGCATGTTGTTATTTGATATGGAAGCACTCCGAAGTCCTCGCGAAGCTGCGCGAAGAGCACGATAAGGTCTTTGGAAGGAATTTGGCTGCTTGCGCTGACATGATAGCCGAATACCCAGCCGTACTGAATTCGCTGCCGTACACCACCGCAGTTATTAAGGAGACGATGCGGCTCTTCCCACCGGCCAATGGAATACGCGTGGGATGCGCCGACTTGGTGCTGAAGGGCCAGGATGGCACCGACTATCCCACTGAGGGTTTCATGGTCCAGATGAACCATTTCAGCATTCACCGGAGCCCGGAAGTCTGGGCGCGACCTCGCGAATTCCTCCCTGAGCGGTTCCTCGTCGGGCCGGGTCACGAGCTGTACCCGGCCAAGGGCGCCTGGCGAATCTTCGAATACGGGACGCGCAACTGCACCGGCCAGGCGTTCGTGATGAAGGAGCTGAGGGCGTTCGTGGCGCTCCTTGCGCGCGAGTTCGACTTCCAAGATTGTTATGACGATGTGTTCGCGGGCGAGACGGTGGACTTGACGAATGTAGATTATGAGAAGGCGTACCTGGTTGAGGCCGGGTCGGCACATCCCCGGGGCCAGTTCCCGTGCCGGGTCTCTCTAAGCGGCTACGTACCTAGAGAATCTAGCATATGACGATTTCGCCTTGCCTTTAGGGGCTATGCACTTGATAATAGTGCACCTCGTATAATATATAATTTAATAGTGAAAAATAATTAATGGATGTTGTGCCAATCTTATCCCTTTCACCGTCCACTTCTGACATATGGCTACGTCACGAACCGATAATGCTCACAGATCGCGTCTGCAGGCTTGCACAGTATCAACGTCCGTTTTGGAAGTGACATATACCTGTGGACTTGTGCAATGCTCCTGCCTTGACTGCATTCTCCCGAAGCGAACCCCAGAATAGTTGCCAGATTCTACGTCACATCAGAAGAAGGTGTACGGCCGTTTGTCATTGACTCACATGTATTTAGCTTTCTGGGCTTCTTGATGGCCTTAATCCAGTACTCACGTAGAGGAATCTCACCATTGAAGCACCTTTACTTTCTCCCCACATTTTCTCGGTTTCTTCCAACTGTCGTTCAAGTACCAAGTACAGCTCCCTCAAATCCAGAACTCCAGCACGCGGCTACCGCAGGGCACCGTCAGGTTGCGGGAGAATAGTCTAGCTTTCTCGCAGTGTTTGTAGAGAAAACGATGATCTGTGGTAAGGTTAAATATTTAGCTACGACGACGGATGAGTTAAACGCAAAATTAATTATTTTAAGATTTTCGTTTAGGGGAGAAGATAAACTATTAATTTTGAGATTATTTTTATAAAGAACTACGACATAATCTCGGAAGATTATAGTTGTCTTAATAAAGTCCAGCGATCGATTAGAGAACTGGCCACGTAAATTTCGCTTTATTTTTGTTATGGCTGCACCAATGCCACTCCGCCACCAGGGCAAAAGATCGGTGAAATGATCGCAATTGTGGCAATCATTCTGGTGCTTACCGCTGTATAAGAGCTGCTACGGTGGACAAGGCCGTAACAATTTCCCTTCCATTAGCAAAAAGCGGTCGATATAAGATTTTAACATTCGATTAATAAGGATAACGAATGCAGGAATAAGGATACGATAAAGATCTTATTACTTAAGAAGATACAATACATAAAAGAAAAAGAGTATAACAGAAAATATGTCAGCTAGCAGGAGATGCGCTAGCACTCCATATATAGAAGATTTTCTTTGATCGAATATATATGTTCCGTGCCTAGATTACTTCAAGGATTAGTACGCGTTGCGAGAGCGTACATAACTAGCTAATTAATATAACAGAACTGATGTCTTTTATATTGTTAATTAAGAATTTTATTCGCTTACTTCGCGTTATTTATCAATTGATCAGCTGTTGCTGAGACGATATAGGCTGTATATCAGTAGTAATTATCTATATACTTAACTACAATGGCGACCGTACCGTCGACGCCCGCAGTTATCTATAATAGTTCTAAGGACTGGGATAAATTTAAGAACGAATTTAAAACTAAAGCCAAAGAATATAATCTATGGGACCATATTAACCCTGATTAAAACTTTTTATAGCCTATTAAATTTACAGCGCTCAATGTAATCTTCTATCTAAAAAACCGAGTTCGCTAGATAACGTAGGCAGTTAATGCTTTTTCTGAAAGAACTTTACAAGTCGAAGAAATCGATTATACGAGCCATCCGACAAACACCTTCGAAATAACGACTGAAGGCAGATAAGCTTATAATTAGAACTTTACGACTTATACTTACTTAGATCGAAAATACAAAATTTTTTGAAAAAACATTAACGAGCTTATAAAATGAGTTCTTGATGACGTTTTCCTATCGATTAAGCAAACCTCCTTAAGCTAAATAACGACCTTGAAGGTTGGAACGTTAAATTATAACAATTCGAAAAGGTTTACGACAGTCGATTACTTATAAACATTAAACGCAAATACGAAGAACGATTAAAGCAGGCTTCGAAAGCCGTTAAAAGGTTCGATATATAGATAACGAAGTAGCAGAAGATTATAGCTTAAGGTTAACGCTACGGAGTTCCCGAAACGACCATGTTAGTTATTTAGACGAATTAATTATGTACAGCAGTAATACCAATTATATCTAGTTAGTCGAATTTATTTATACTTTTTAAGCGGGATAATATAGAAAACGAAACGATTAATTAATTACTTAAAGATTAGAGCTAATTTTTTAAACTACTAGACTATAACGAATCTATAACAGCTAGTACACAAAGTTAAAGTAACGTTCCCGACCTTTTATAAAGCTTTAGCAAACCTTTTTAATTAAAACGATCCTGATCAGAAAAAGATTAAAAAGATTAACAATCAGCTACGTAGTAAAACTTTTAGAAAAGAGCTGAAACGAAGTAATCGTAAAGGTTCCTAAGCGGGCCGAAACAGTAGTAGGAACAAGCGAAAGCGCCAAGAGTTAACTGCGTAAGGTATACGCTGTAAAGCTTATTTAAGCACCTATTACCTGTTATTCCGATGCTTTTACGTATTCCTTAATAAAGTCCTAGAAGATTTCAGCTTTAATAACGTAATAATAGTATTAGTTTAGGAACGTATCGCTGCCGATCAGTCTTAATGGAAAAAATTAACTGCTTATTAAAGACTATCGAGAAATTAATTACTTAAAAAAATAAATTAACTTTTAAGAAAAGTAAAACGGGTCCTGGAGTGCTTTTTGATTTTTGATTAACGTAATACGATAAACGTCACGTTTTACCCATTAAGAAATTTATATATTTTAAATTTAGAATTTAAAATCTATATCTTTAACCTAATTAGCAGGTTTTTAAACTATAGAATAACGATCTAAGGTAACGGAATATATGCGGGAAATAATTTCATCCCGGTTAAACAATATGAGAAAGTAAATATATTACTTTAAAGATTTAAAGGCCCAAAAACGTTGCGTTTATACAACGTAGCCCACTACGAGAATTTCGCATATAACCTAATATCTCCTCAGCAGCTTCGAAAAAAAGGTACTAATAAAATAACCGAAAAATTAATAACTTTATTCGAAATAAATATAACCAGGTGATTACTACGTTAATAAATTAATAACTAGTTTAATCAGTTTACTATCAATAATATTAATGCGATAGCAATTTATACAGCGAGATTACCACGAATCGGTAACGGTACGATATAGCACCTAAAACTAGGATATCCAGGGCTCGAAATAATCGCCCAGTTACAGTCCTATATAAAGAAAATCCGCCTAAAGAGTTTTATAACAGTCGAATGCTAAGCATATAATAAGGCGAAAGCTAAAAGACAAATACGCCGCGAGCCAAAGGAAAAACCTTTCCGATTAGAACAACGAATCGTTATCGACTTTACAAACTTCGAAGAAAACCTTTAAAGATACAGCTACGTTATATTTAAGACCGACAGATGTTTAGGCTTTATCTGGAATATTTACTTTAACAATAGAAAGCAAAATATGTTGATTAACGTACCACACAAGCTCGTGGCGCACACAAGCTCGCGGCGCGGTTTTTAGCACTTTACAAATAACAAACTCAAATTAATTAACCACAACACATCAATTCAATTCAAATTAATCGGATTTTTCATCACTAGACGTATTTACAACTTCTTCACAAGTACGCGCATTATGCCCGGGCTTGCCGCAAACGCCACACTTCCGTTCCTTAATCTCAACCCTCTTGTGACAATTGCTTCCAGTAGCTATTAGCTGCATTTTTTCACCACCCTCTTCTTTTTGGGCCAGAAAAGCTATCCCTCTTATATAGTAAATATTCCTTCTTTTTGAAAACGTTTGTTTTTAATCCTGCGACGTTTGCTCAAGATATAGTTCGTTTCGTGCAAGTAAGCAGCTTTTTTCTAAAAAAGAACATTTTCGTACAAAAGCAATAAGTTACTCTAAGTTAAGAAATTAACCGATTCAGCTATTTTTTCTTTTGACGAACCACCCTACTGGTTTTTAATCTTTCTTTGCAAATAACGTCCTTACCTCGTTACTTTCTTAATATTCCTAGAGGCCTTCGCGGGCAAGGAACGAATAGAACCGGCGGAAGTCAGCGGGGAGACGGTCGGCGTAGGCACAATTGGAAAAACTCCTAATTCGGAAAAAACGTTATTAGGATTAAATGGAATAAAATCAGCTTTCGCGAATCCAAATTTAATGTTATCGGACGTTATAACAGCTTAAAACGCGTCGTAAAAGCCTGCGAAAAAAAAAAAAATCCTTTTTGGCAATATAAATATAATAACGTCGTATTAGATCTTCGATATACCGCGAATAAGCGCGTTTTAAAATAAAAAAACGAGATATACACAGGGATCAATTGTATCCGCGCGCCCCATCAATCCACCTCCTCCCCATATTAGCTATACAACTTCAACAATTTATTTCTTTATTAAAACGCATTTAATTAGAAAGTTATATACATCATTTGGAAACTTTAAAATTGGGCTTTAAAACCGTATATACCATCCTCGAACGCGACGAACGGCTCTTAATCTTTTAGGAAGTAACTTAATAAATCTCGTTATAAGGTCGAAATTTAACTGTAACTACGCGTTTTTAATTATTTCGAATGTACGGTAACGGTATTTTTCGTTATTAAGTAAATACCCGAAGTCGGGTTTAATCTTATAAATTTTGTCCTTTAAAGCGCGCCAAAGATATTCGATAAGGTTCAAATCGGGCGAATGCGGAAGCCATTCGATTGCCCAAATGCCATGGCTTTCGAAAAACTCTTTTATAACGGCAGCTTTATATATTAAAGCGTTATCTTAAACGAAAAGATCGCCAGCCTTATACAGCGGAAGCAGATTTTTCTTAAGGACCTTGTAATAACGCCGGGCAGTTACTCTGCCGCCGGGCGAATCCGGATTTTTTTCGCAAAAAACGATAAAAGAAAAACCACTTTCGCCGTTACGTTACTATATTATCCCCCAAACCATGATAAAAAAAACAACTTTCCTATAGCTTTTCGGGTTTACGAAATCCTTCTTATAACGCTCCGACGATAAGCGGAGTACTTATTAGCTCGGGCGTCCGGGTACGGTTTGTATAAAATATTCGTTAAAAAAAAGTACCAAAAAAATGCTTTTGATTATTCCGTTTAAAGGTTTCGTTAGCGAACCTTAAACGTTTGCGTACGTTATCCGCCGTAAGGTTAATTCTTTTCGCTATGCGCTATTTCCTTAAAGCGAACGTACGGAAAAAACGCTTTATCGATAATTGGCTTATATTGGCGCCCGTCTTTCTTTGAAGCTCGCGGTACGTATTCAGAAGATAGCGACGGCCTAGTTGATGGAAATGTGAAGCTAGACGACCTCGAATTGCCTACTGACGATGTTCCCGTGGCAAGTTATGGACCGTTCTATAAGTTATAAAGCGTTGAAGTTGTTCGCCGACTCGCTGACGATCTGTTCCCATCGCTCTAGCCACTTGGGTCTGGGTTGTACCTTCTGCCACAGCCCCAATCATAAAGGCCCGGGCCTCTGGACTGAATTCGTCCCTAGGCTGACGATCGGTAACAAAAACGGAAGCAGCCTTATCCAAATCCATATTGTGGTTGCTAAGTTATTGGATGATGAAGTAGTAGGGGGTGGAGATATATGTCCAAGTTGGAAGGTGGGGTTGTCCGAGCGCACGGATACAATTGATCGGTGTGTGTACGTCAAAAAATTGGAATCGATATGAAAAATACGCGGGTATATAAAAAGTAATAATGTTGTTATTGGCGCAATATTCTTCGAATTCTATTAAATGGTGGCTTTTATGGCCGTCGAGGATAAGAAAACGTTTCGAAGCTTTCGTACGCGTCCGAATATACTTATTAAAATGCTAGATCTATTCGAAACCCAATTTATTTGTTATCCAGCCATTATCACTTAATACGATCTTTTAATCGGCTGCTGGCAATAGATTATCGCGGTATCAAGACCTAAAATAATATTTTCCCGCTATAATAACAAATAACGGCACAGCTCAACCATGGAAATTAACAACCTAGATAACTGTAACCTATTCTTTATTTTCTTATTGCGCTTATCTAAGTTTTCCACGTCTTTCGGCACTAATAATTACTATACCCGTTATTATAAAAAGCCCTATCAAAATTCAATCTCGTCGAAGTTGTAGATATCCTTTTCTGTAATACCGTATTTGGTAATAGTAGCCCGAACAAGCTCGAACCACTTACGAAACGTTTCTGGATTTTCGTATAGGACCCGTTAATAATCGATCTTCTGATTTAAACGCGTCTAAAGTTTTTTTTGCCGTTTAACAAAGTTCGACGCCCAGTTGATTCCAACGCGTATCTGTTACGAACCAGAGGTTCTCCAAGATGAGAGTGCTCCTTTGGGACTAGCGCGGACGAGCTCCGGGTAAACTACGGACCTAGCCAAGACCAAGGTGATTTAGTGTGATCTAGTTGATCTAGGACGAGTGGGGTAGATCACGGTAGATTACATGAATTAGAGGTAGTTATACTTATTAAAAGATAAAAGGATATATAACGAACGGTTTTCCTATACAGATAGCACCTAGATAAATTTGTTCTTTAGCTATTAATTTAAGTTTATAATTAAAGGTAACGTTTTTCGATTAAGAAAAATGTTTGCAAATTTCTTTTACTAATAAATTACTACATTATTTCTCATCTTATTATTACCTGCAAATTAAGAACTTTTTTCGGATAAATTTTTCGTATACGTTCGAGTATACTTGTTAAAATGCCGGATTTATTCGAGATTTAATTTATTTATTATCCAGTTATTATTACTTAATACGATTTCCTAATCGGCTGTTAGTAGTGGGTTATCGCGGTATTAGAACTTAAAATGATTTTTCCCTGCTATGATGACAAATAGCGGCATAGCTTAACTTTGAGAATTAACAGCTTGGATAACTGTAACCCATTTTTTATTACCTTGTTGCGTTTGTTTAGAGTTTTTACGTTTTTCGGTACTAGTAATTACCATGTCCGTTGTTATAAAAAGCCTTATTAAGAATCTAGTTTCGTCGAAGTTGTAAATATTTTCTTTTACGATGCCGTACTTTGCGATTATAGCCCGAATAATTTCGAATTATTTGCGAAATATTTCTAGATTTTCGTATAGGACTCGTTAATAATCGGTTTTTCGATTTAAACGCGTTTGGAGCTTTTTTTACCGTTTACCAAAGTTCGACGTCTAATTAATTCTAACGCGTTCTGTAATGCGATGGGCCAGTAATATATTCGCTATATCTTTAACGTGCCGAAGTTTGACAGGAAACGTTCGCGTATTTAGGTTAAGAATTCTTTCGACAATGGATTATTTTTTGGTCAGCGTTCATTTTCGTAGATAAGGGACAATATCGGCTCGGACCCGTTTACCGTTAAACCGCGCTTTTAAAGTAGAATATGGGATGCTATAAATAGAGTTAAGCTTTTTATAATTAAGTTTCGTGTCTCGTTTTTTAGCTTAAACGGCTAAGTTTATTCTAGATGCTTTTGTAAATCGTTCCATATTGTGGTTGTTAAGAAACAGGTAATTGAAGTTAGGTGCTTATAATATTAGAAAAAGTGTCCCGCGAGCTTGTATGTCCCGCGAGCTTGTGTAGCACGTTACGTAAAATACGTTTATTAGGTTTTATAGGCGTTATAAAAAGCTATGATTTTAGTTAATACTAAAAAAAACCAGTTTTATTAAAATTTTTTTAGAATATATTATTATGCGAGGTGTTAGCAGTCACAGTAATCGAAAGTCGAAATCTACCGTAACTCTCTATATGTTCTCTGAGCTATTCTAGGAAAGGACAAATCTAGTCCGTAAGTAATCGCCCTTATATATACGATTAGTAGACACAGAATGCTCTGTAGACAAAGAGTGTCCCAGGCAGCATACTGTCAGATACAGGGGACATCAGTTGTGTTGTATTAGATGACTAGCTGCAGGTGTTTTAAAGCGCGTACTGCTGTTTTATGGAGTTTAGCTACGGAACCTATATGTTTCGATTAGAAGAAGCCTTTCCGTATATAGGATGCTAGCGTACCTTTTACTAGCTAATATACTTCCTTAACGTTTTGACGTAGTTACGGTGTTAATTAATACATTTCATTATTTTACAAAGTTATAACTTTTTATTTTATCTTCCTTCCAGCGATCATATCCTTCTGAGTGGCTAATTTTTTCTTTGAAATTATTCGCAGATTGTTCCTTCGCCGATCGAAGGCTTCCGTAATATCTACTAGTTTTAGTTCAAAAAAAGCGACGACGACGGCACCGTCCCATATAACTTCGGATACAATTTTCTGGAATTTCCTCGGCGTACACGTTTTATCTGCGAAAATTTAATGCATTAGCCTTAAATATACTTAATCAGTTAAACGCATAAATTACTAGCAGATTCTAGCGAATTCATACACCTATATAACAACTACAGCTTAATATCTATAAAGCATCTATACTATACCAATATATCTATATATATACCATATCTTATCCTAAGCTATTATTATTATCCCTAAGCCACTTGATATTATATCTAAGTACTTTAAATAATCCATCTCCAGTTATCATGTCGTCGTCTAAAAAACGTACCATGCAAAGTAAAGGCGAAAGCTCCAAGAAATTAAACACCTCGAATTTTAAAAAGTTCGTACAATTAGCTAATATACTTATATAAGAAAATGATAATATGGTACAATTTCTTAGAAAAATGCATAACAATAATTCTACCCTTAATCCCGTAAGAAAAGTTACGCCTTAAATTCGTTTTGATCGGGCCATCCGCATATACCTAAGAGATATAAACGGTTAACGTCCATAGAAATTTATCACTCTGCCGCTGTATTGGTTAACGGAATATTAAAATAACTTAATAGCTGCAAATCTATAACGAACTCTTATAATCGTTCAAAACAAAACTTACTTACGTTCCGAAAATGTTACTACTTTTAATCTAATAATCGGCTAAAATGTACCTTTAAAATTCTAATTGTTATTCTAAAGCTGGACGAATAATCTTACACGGTAAGTCTAAACCAATCCTTAGTAAATCCGAAAAAGCGATTATTACCTATAACGTAAAATATATATAGTTTATCGCCTAAATCAAAATCCCGATAAATAAAGGTCTAATAGAATATTAAATTAGTATATTATATATCCGATCAAAGCATTTAATACTAATATCCGACACTTATGTTACCGAAAATCGTACCTAATTGCCATTCCAGTTATACCGAAAGGCGTAAAAAAATTAGGACTTAATAATCCGCCTGCTTATATAATAATCGTCAACATGTCTGCCAAATTAAATACTATACTTGCGAATTATGGATTGCCTAACGTGCCACACAAGCGAGCGAGACACTTTTTGGCACCTCGCAACAACAAATCCAAACAACTCAACCACAACACATCCAATTGATTCCAATTAATCGTATTATCTTGCGCCGATTGTATTAACAGCTTCTGAACAAGTGCACGCATTATATCAAGGCTTGTTGCGGACGCCAGGTTGCCATTCCTTCTCTTTAAGCCGACCGCGACCGACTAACTTCAGTAGCTATTAGCAGCAATTCCTTGCCACAACCTTTCTGCTAGCTAGAAGGCCTTGTTTATCCTATATAGCAAGTATTCATCTTTCTGGGAAACGTTTGTTTTAATTATTTCATTGCGTAGGTATCGAATTATTGCGAAATCAAGCCCGACACGCCCTGCCATAAGCTCCGCGAGACGCCCCGCACGGACCCCAACATGCCCCCCAACGCCCTCCCAACGCCCTCCCAACGCGTCCTATAACACGTTCTCCGACGTATATCTTCAACGTATTGAAGCCGGACAAGCAATGCTCGAGTATTTGGGTCAAGGACTCGGTCGAGAATAGTTATCTAGTCGGTCGGCTTTGGGTCGTACGAAATGGGAGAAATATTAACTTAGACACGTTGGGCGTTAGTCGGTTGCGCGCGGGTTGGCAGGAAGGAATGGCAATATGGCGTCCGCAACAAGCCTTGATATAATGCGTGCACTTGTCCAAAAGCTATAGATATAGTCGGCGCAAGATAATACGATTGATTGGAATCAATTGGATGTGTTGTGGTTGAGTTATTTGGATTTGTTGTTGCGAGGTGCCAAAAAGTGTCTCGCTCGCTTGTGTGGCACGTTATATCTTTTATATTATTACCCGTAACCCTGCAAAATGGGGAAACAAAATTATAACCGATACGATAGGATTTGGCGAATATCGAATAAAGTACACCATTACCGACATAATCAAAAAAATACCTGGGCCTGAAACCAAAAAAGAACTTTAAAAAAACGTAAAAAAATTGCCTAAAAACCCTTTATCGTTACTAGCTAAAGAAAATAACGATAAACCAAACTCTAATCAATTTGCCCGACTATTCCATAGTAAACGACGTTAATTAAAGCAGCGTCCGGATTAATTTTAACAATCATCAGTACGACTATCTCCGATATCAATACCCCTTCCCTTATCAATTCAAACTAGCTCATCGAAATCTAAAGCTATACGTCCTAATTTAACACTTATGAAATTACTATTCGAAATAAAGTACAAACCTTAGCCGGATATTAATAATCAGCGAGTAAAGGTAATAGCACAAGGTTAATATATTATATCGTACAAGTAAGTAAAAGATATATCCGAGCATGCAGGGCAAAAACCTAAACCATATTTTCCATAAGGATAGTCTGGTTAGGCTAAGTACAAATTTCTAATCAGTACGGGAAAACCAAAAAACAAGATTTAAAAAGAGCAGAAAAAAGCTAAGCAAAAAAAGAATCTGGCCAAACGTCGAGGACGAAATTCTAAGTTAAGAATGATAAAGGATAAGCTGCGTAAGCGTTAATCAGATTAATTAATAAGTTTTGTATATATTCTATAACGTTAGGAGTTTATTGCGTTATATTTTTATTTGTTTTTCAAAATGGATTAAGGATAATCTCATTTCGAAAAAAAAGGTTAAAATGGTACAGGGGACCGGACCACGTACATGGCTTGGCGAATTACTTAATTATCCCCACGAGTGTATTTCTAGGAGCACTTTTCGCCGGGCGCAACCCCGGAGACATGTTTATCAACTCGCACTCATAACTATTCCACAGTCTAATTCAACACAGTCAATACAGTTTTGCGTTTGTCTTTATTACCGCTTCACTCGGCTATTCAATTGTGACACCGTCTCCAAAGATGTTCTAATCGGAACTGAGTCTCCCCGTCCCAATACACTACTTGGAAAAAGGTTTTATCCGTTTTAGCATTTTTTCTATAATAACCTCTATTTTGCTCGCTAAAAGGCCAGGAGGCGGTATACGTATTTATGTGGATTACCGGAACCTTAATAACGTTATGGTAAAAAACCGTTATCCGATTCCTTTAATCCGCGAAACTTTAAACGCTTTTTACGCGGCGCGGATATATATTAAGCTCGACGTCGTTACGGCCTTTAATCGTTTACGTATTGCTTTAGCAAACGAATAGAAAACAATTTTTATAATCCGGTTCGGCTTATTCGAATATTTAATAGCAAACTTCGGCATAATTAACGCTCCGAATTCTTTTTAATATTATATTAACAATACTTTTTTCGATTTTTCAAACAATTATATTACGGTTCATTTTAACGACATTTTAATATATAATAAAAACAGGAAAGATAATAAAGTTATATACGCGAGGTATTACATCGCCTTGCTAACGCGGGGCTAACGATAGATATCCGGAAATGCGAATTTAACGTTATAAAAATACGGTATTTAGGTTTAATAATATTTATTAACGGTATTGCTATGGACCCCGATAAAATAAAAGCTATTTAAGAATAAGGACCTTCTGGAACGTTACGAGAATTATAAATTTTTTTCAGTTTTGCGAATTTTTACCGTCGGTTTATAAAGGATTTTTTATTAATTACTAAACCCCTTACCGCTTTAATAAATAAGGCTAAATGAACCGGTTTATTTTTAGGTAACGCAAAACGGCGTTTTAACGGTTAAAAGACACTTTTTTGATAGTTCCAGTACTATCCTATTACGACTTTCGACGCCGAATAATTCTAAAAATTAAAGCCTTTAATTAAGGTTTAAAAGAGTTTTTTTTTACAGTATAATACGTAGGGCATTTTACGGCCGGTCGCCTTTTTTCGGCTAAACATAACCTTATAAAATATAATTACGAGCTTTACGATAAGGAGCTATTAATTATTATTAAAATATTCGAAAAATAGTGTCCAGAATTATAAGGGACCGAAGATTTTGTAAAGGTTATTACTAATTATAAAAACTTTTAATATTTTGTTATTACGAAGCTTTTAAATTAACGCTAGGTTCGTTAATCCGAATTTTTTAACAATTTCCAATTCTAAATAGTTTATAGGCTAGGAGCGAAAGTTATAATTTTAAACGTCTTATTTCGCCAACCCGCGGCGCAGCCAACGGATCGCAATAATACAGCCGACGATAAAGTGGCGTACCGATATAAAACGATGTTTTTATTCGATTAGTAAGTACTTTTTTTTTAAAAAGCGTATACTATTAATGTTAGCCAGCCGATAAACGTATTAATCGACAATGCCTATAGGTCGTTGATGTTGGCCAATAATATCCTAGTAATATTAGCAGACCTAGGTTATAAGCGTTTTAAATAGGATATTCGTAAAACGTTTAAGGTCGCAAAAGCCGATTATAAAACCGTATATAAGCGTATTTACGTCCAACATAGATTATCTATACTTGATAATAACGCTTTTAAACTTTAAATAATTTACCGTAGTTATAACATAACGCCTACGAGTTACCTTAAGCGCTTTAAAACGTACGATTTGTTACAGCGGAGTTATTACTGGCTACGTTTATTCCGGGACGTAATTACGTTCGTATAAGATTATTATCTTTACCGTTGTATTAAAGCGTTTAAGACGTCGTTAGCAGGTTTTTTCGATCCTTTACCGGTATCGTTCCGCCCGTAAAACGATATATCGGTAAATTACGTTGGCCTTTTCTCTTTGTGCAAAAGGTTCGGGCATATTTATAAATACAGTTTTGTAATCATCGACCGCCTTACAAAAATGCGCTATTTTATACCGTAACGGATATGTTTGCAAAAAACCTTGCTAACGTTTTCGTTTTTAATATATACCGCCTATATGGTACTTTAGCTACGATAATATCCGATTGGCGTACGTAATCTTTTTTTTACGTTTTGAAAAGAATTAAGCCGACGCTTAAACGTTACGTTTCGAACTTTAAAAGCGTATTACCCGTAAACCGACGGCTAAATAAAGGCAATTAACGTAATAATAAAACAATATTTCCGAGATTATTGCTTTTTTTATTAAACCAATTAAGTAAATTAATTATCTTTAATTAAATTCGTTAACAATAATTAGGTATCGGAAATTACTAGCGTATCGCCATTTTTCGCTAATTACGGTTTTTACCTTATTATAAATACGAAACCGTTACGCCCGGCGCACGCCTTTAAAACGGTAACGTAATAAGACGAATATAACAATACGATATATTATACGGATAAGTTAAAACGAATTTTCGAACGGGTTAAAGCTTTAATAACGGAATTATAGAATATGTATATAAAATAAGCAAACCGATACCGTTTCGACGCCGGTACGTTTATCAAAGAGGAATACGTATAGGTAAATATACGCTATATAAAGTTTGGCAGATTTAACGACAAGTTTGGCGATAAATAAATAAACCTTTTTGTTATTATTAAGGTATATCTTCGGGCTGTTACTGTATAGCTATTAACGCATTATAAGTTATTTCTAGTTTTTTAAATATTTTTTAATTTAACGTTATAAACTAGGGTTTTCCGGTTAGAAAAGTATTAACGAAAAGTGATATATACGTACGGAAGACGCTATTATTTCGATTGATAAAATTTAAAGAGACGTCGGATAACCTTGTGAGAAAATTCTTAGTTTTAAAAATTTCCGATAAGGCTTTTAATATAAGGTTAAATAGTTATATCTATACCATTTTATTTAGAAACCAGCTGAAAACCTTTAAGGCTGCAATTTCGATATAACAAAATTTTATAGAAATAACTTTAATAGACTGGAATCCTTTTATTAGTCTAAACCCGTATAAGAACTTATTAAAAATGGCTAAAGTAAACGAAAAAAGCGGGATATAAGGCGTTAGTACGTAGATAACGTAAAAAAGGCGCAAAAAGGCAAAGAAGTTTTATTTAGCCGACGCCGCGGCGTTACTACGATAAACACTATAATTTTACATGTCAGATAATCAGACTAATTGCTAGCTTATACCATTGAGCCACGAACCCCTTATCGGGTCGTATCAGCGACTTGTTGTTGTGCACACGCTCTTATCAGGATTTATGGGGTCCTGTCAAGCCTGTCTTGGCTGTAGAGGGCTGTGTTCTCACATTACATTACAAAAAAAAAAAAAGAAAAAAGATTACGAATACAAATTCTATTAATACCACATATACCGGAACCATAACCGAGACGGTAAAACAACAGTACGCCAGAATAACAACTACGCGATTACCGCGTAACCTAATTATAACAAGGAATACGGCATACTGATAATTCGAAAACGATTAAAAGTTATTAAAGCGTAAGAGAAACGTTGCCATATTGGCGGCCGCTTAAGCAGGACCTAGGCCCACAGTAACCGCGGCAAACATCTTGTTTTTAAAAATACGTTTGGCTAAAGCCTACAACTAGTAGCCCTTATCGCTGGGCACCAAACGGCATTCGATCGACTTCTTTTAAAAATCGATCTGGGCGTCGGTTTAATAATATTATGTTAACGGTACGATACCATAACGTATAATTCGTGATACATTTACGGCGTTACCAATAAAGCGGAAGTAATATATCTATATAAAAGTACGACGAGTAACTATTTAAACGGAATAATCGGTACTGCTTTTTTAAAAGAAATATTAACGACGCAACCAAAATTGCGAAACGAAATTAACCTTCTT
Source organism: Monosporascus sp. mg162 (assembly GCA_004155945.1). Classification (NCBI taxonomy): domain Eukaryota; kingdom Fungi; phylum Ascomycota; class Sordariomycetes; order Xylariales; genus Monosporascus; species Monosporascus sp. mg162. The sequence continues at coordinate 226,284 of QJNY01001285.1, forward strand.
TTTAGTACCCGTCGTACTGAAAACGGAGCGGTGCATCTTTCCAGCCGCTTCGAAGATAATACATAGACAGAAAACCGTGTTATAAACCTTAAAACGGAAGCTATCATTATACTCGTAAACCTCGTCGTCGTCCGCGTCGAAAATGGCGTCGTCATTAGCATCACGGTCGATACCAAAAAAAAAAAAAAAAAAAAAAAAAAAAACCCTATTCGAACAAAACCTTAAAGTCCAGGAAGTCGCCCCAAACGTCTTTTACCGGCGAAATACCGCGAAATCAATAAAACGAACGCGTTACAGTAGCACAAAGTTAATACCATAACGCGTCAAAACGTACAAACTAACAAACCTTACAGCGTTTAATGCAAAGCATGCACTTGCTAGTAACGACGAACGTAAAACGGCAGCGGAACACCGGTATATAACCTTCGGCAGGATCGTAATTAAAGATAACATAGCGGAAACATATTATACAAAAGCGTTTAACGTATACAGGCGCGGTGTAAGTAATGTTAGATCGAAAAAGTATCGCGACAAAAACGAAAAAGCGGCGTAAAGCAGTAATCAAAAACGACGAAAAGGTAACAGAAAAAAAGGGGAAATAAATATTACGGTATAATTATGGTAATAATACAACGGCCTTAAAGGAAAAAAAAAAGAATGGAAAAAATTTAAGAGGAAATTTAGTATTTATATTACGGAAATAATAAAAGGCCGTAACAGAATTTCCATACGTATCAATAACGCTTACGGCGTAACGACATTATTACCCCGTCCCCGAAGCCGGTATCGTACCCCGCTCCTCGGCACGGCATCTCGGCAACAGCTATACAACGTTTATGCAGCGCGCGTATAACGCTACCTATACAATGTACCAGACCTGCTAACACGTTACAGAAGACCTACGGCTCGAATTCGAAATAAAGCGGCTTACTTTATACAGTTTTTCTTATAAGCAATTAAGGACAACTGCCTTAGAAAAGGGAAGCTACTGTTACGGCACCAACGTTACGGCTTAGCTAAACAGCCATAACGCTATATAGGTACAGCGCTCCGCGCCTTTGAAATAGTTTCTTCCTTTTTCCTTCGTACAACAACAAAATACTTTACACAGCCTTTAGAAGCGATCAGCGCCGTGACAGAATTACTTTTGTTATAGCAGAAGAAATGTATTAGAATATTTACAAATTGGAACTTCGTTCCGTCTTTTACAAATCTTATTATTTACTCGTTAAAGAGTACTTTTTTTTGTTGTAGACGATATTGTTACG
>QJNY01000009.1:0-64761 GCA_004155945.1 Monosporascus sp. mg162
GTGCCGCCTCTTAGTAAGCTAAAAAGTAATTTTTAAATTTTCGTTACTTTTTTTCTAAACGAAACCGCATTTCGTTTATCTTTTTTAACGAATTTATGATTAAATCGTTATAAGAAGAACGCTGGCGACGAATACAGCAGCTGCAACTTAAGAATTCGACTATAAAGGAACAGCCGGTTTCTTTAAAACGGATATAATTAAAGCATAGAAAACCTTCCGTACTAAAGCTTTTAATTAAGTTGGCACGGGTATTCTTGAAATCTTGCTAACTTAGACGGGGGGTTTTTTTTTTATATTTCTGCGCGCGATTTAGCATATCGAAAAATTAGCAAAAAAGGTTCTAAAAAGTTAAATTCCGCCCGGAAGGTTTCTTACCGTTTTATATTTAGGACAAAAATCTTGGGAAAAGGAAAATGGTATTACGAATCAGAACTTGCTTTTCCTATCTGGGCGAAGATACCCTACGGTTAAACTTCGGAAGCAGGTATCTTAACATTTTAATGTAATCTAAAAGATCTGATAGATCTGGACCAGATTATACAGATCCAGCAGATCTACGATACACCCATAAAAAACCAAAGAATATATAATAAATAGGTTTCTTCTGTAAACAGCACCCATTTAATTTCGCACCCCTTAGCTATTAATCTAAACCTTTAATTAAAGACAACGTTTTTCGATTAAGGAAAAAATCCGCAAATCTTTTTAACGAACAAACTATTGAATCATTCCTCGCCCTATTATTACTGCAAATCAAGAACCCCTTTCGGATACTGCTCATACCTCCAGGTAGTTGTGTGACAGATTCGTTACACCAGGTTTCTTTTCCTTAATTAATATCTAATTGTAAAATCGAAAGGTGCTAGTAATATATATTACAGGGCTTATCTGCTATTAAGTTTCAGAATGTTTATAAAATTCCGTAGGTTCAAATAATTTAACTTAACTTCTACGGTATATTTACTGCTTTATAAATAATAACGCTAATATCGGAAAAATTCTACGATAACTATCATTTCCTAATTAGACGTCCCGTAATTTAGCTTTGTATCGCTACACTTTCGGGACCAAAACGTAATTAAGTACTATTTTCTTTTAATTATTCTTTTATAACAAAGTCCTAAATATAATATATTTCGAAACGTCAGTCTTACTAATATTTGTTTTTCAAGGTCGAAATGTATTAAGAAAAGTACCTTACTAAATACAGCTACGAGCTTTTTAAAAGTTCTTTTCGCTGGTTTATTTAGGAAGCTTTATCTTAATTTCCTTTTTGATATAGATTTCTTTAAATAACGAATTAAAAAAGCTGTAACCCGTAAAAGCCCTTTAATAAAACAGCGGTAAAAGTTGTAAAACTTAATAAATTATTATATAGCATAAATAAATAAGGGTTCTGGTTACTTCTGGATAGTTTTTACTTTCACCGAGTTCATAAAAATTTCGTCCTTTAAAATTATATATCTAAGAAATTCAGCAAAAGGTTGATAAAATTGGTACTTAAAACGTTTTATATAAAATTCGGCATTTTACAGCCTTCCGATTACCTTTCGCAGGTATTTCGTATAAGATTCTTTAGTTACCGAAAGGATTAAGATATTATTAAGGTAAACTATGCAAAAATGATTAAAAAATACCTTAAAGGGCTTAATAAATATAAATTTGAAAGGTAGTAAAGGCATTTTTTAATCCCATAAATAAAACAAGGAATTCATAATACCTATAACGTATATGAAACGCGGTTTCCATTCGTTACCTTTTTTAATGCGGATTCGGTAATAAGCATCCTTAAAATCAATTTTGAAAAGACTTTAACTTCTGCGATACGGTTAAACAGCTTCGAAATAAATAAGAAAATGTAACGATTTTTAATCGTCACCTTAATAAATTCATAGTAATTTACATGTAGGCGTAATCCTTTATCTTTTTTAAGTACGAAAAGAATAAAAGCTTTAATAAGATTAATTAAGTTCTTAATTTTGCTGCAGGTTTTTATTTATTCGATATTAGCTTTTAACTTTTATAATTTGTTATAACTAAGCTAAAAATAATATAGTAAAATAAAAAGGTTTAATACTAGGTAAAGGATTAATTATATAATCCGTTTCCTTTTAGCTAGGTAAAATATTTGCATTATTAGTATTAAAACAGTTTGCATAATTTCGAATAGTTTTAAAAAAGTCCTCGATATTCGTAAGCTTCGAAACTGGAATGTCGTCGGATTCGTCTTTAATATATATTAATTTTAGTAACGTAACAACGGCGTAGCAAGTTATCCGCTTTTTATAAGCTTTCGCGAAAGCTTTTGATAAAAGTAATTCAAAAAATAAAGTATAAAAACCGTAATACCATTAATCCAAAGCCGAATTAAAGATAATACGCTAACTTATTAATATTCCTTATAATAGTAAAATAAAACTTCCGTTTTCCTTTAAATATCGATTAATAATAATATAAAAGCGTTTAATTTAACAGGTAGTTCCTTTTTCGTTTCGAATAATACGTTTAACCTAATAAATTCTGTATGTAAAAATAATATATTTTTTTAAATATATTAAAGCTAATAATTCGGTAAAAGGTTTATGCTAATTTGTGCTTTAAAACAAAATTATAATTGATTAAATCGACAGCAGCGCAGTAATCCAAATTAGCATTAATATATATAAAATATTTCTTTCTTAAGGAAATAATTATATATAAAATATAAAAGTCTCCCTAAAGGAAACGTAACCGTGTAGACAAAATTGGATAAAATGATAGATTACTACCTTAATTCCTAGGCTTTACTAAACCCATCCCTCTCGCAGACTACCTTGTCCCGTTCCTATCCGCGTCGATTCTTGTCGAAATTCTGGACGGTCTTCGCAATCCGGAGCAGCCGGGCAAACCATCGCTCGTAGTCCTCCATACATCGTTCCATAATCTGAACTTCGAAGTTATCAAGCCGGTTACCGCCTTTCCCTTCCAGTTCCCTTTCCAGTTTCGCCAATACTTTGCTTATGATCGTTATATTCTCCGCCATATATTTTTGCAAAGATCGATTTTCGTTATTTTCGCGAATCAAATCGTATCTGAAAATTAACAATCGAAATCGATCATTTTGGGAAAAATTTTTAAAATCGATAGTAGTGTCGATAGTTTTAGCCCGTCCGGTAATTTTATGCGAATTATGTACCGTTAAAACGACAGTTTCTGTAAAAATCCTACGGTTACGGATTACCGGTATCGTATATTCGGATTTGCGCAGCATACTGTTTTAAATAATTCGAAAAGGCGTAAAAACGATCGAACCGTAAAACTGGCGAAAGCTCGGAAAGATACCGGCCTTTTATACGTAATACGGCGTAATTAAAGTTTACTATTAAGGTTTGCTTTTAAAGTTTATCTTTAAGGTTTACCGTTAAGGTTTATTTTTAAGGTTTATTTTTAAGGTTTATCCTTAAGGTTTACCGTTAAGGTTTACTTTTAAGGTTTATTTTTAAGGTTTACCGTTAAGGTTTATCCTTAAGGTTTACCGCGTAAAGCTTAACATTTCCTAAATTATATTATCTAACCCTGCCGAACCAGCCAGCGGGTATAAGGTTTACCAGGGTCGAAGCTTATCGGCAATTACGCATCAGTCGGCTTCAAAATAAGGCTCTATGGGACTAAGGTATCAATCTATCCTAACCGTGAAAACCATTAATCAGTTATCGTATTCGAAAGTACTGGGTATAGTATTTATCGTACAAATTACATCGTGTAATAATTTTCTGTGTATTTGGCTCAGCCTGGAAAATAAAGCTTGAACCCATTCAACCTTGCATAAAATATAAAAGGTACGCGAAATAGGAATAAAAGAATAAAAATTAGGCTTAAGTTTAATTGCTGTATTTAAGCTTTTAACCCGTTTCCTTATTTCATTTTTTAGGGTAATAACGTCGAATATAACCTATTTTTCCACATTTAAAATAAGCGTTACTGTTAAAGTTAGGGGTCCGTTTTAGCTGTAAAGTAAAAGGTTAAGCTTTTAGTTTTAGGGTTTTATCGTTAGCAGTACGATCGTAAGGCCGGTTAAAATTCGAATTTCTTCGACTTTTTTAAAATTTTCGTCCTTTTTAGTTATTACGGCTTCCTCGATTAAAAAAAGATTTTGTTAAGGTTTTATATTAGTTTTGTTATTTGGATAATTTCGCTTAATATCCGGATCCTTATTATTATTTTTTCGTTAACGCTTTCTGCTAGTTGTTATACTGCAATTCCCCTTTTTAACGTTTATTAGGAAGTCCCATCGTCGAGCTGCTAGCTTTACTATGTTATTTTCTTTTTAACGTAAGTAATTTATATATTTTACAATATCTTATTTAAAGGCTGGAAATAATTTAACGTAATAAAATTTCGCCCGATTCTTTTTTAATTTCTAAATAGTTTGCTGGTTTTTTAATAATACAAGGTAATAATTGAATTTTCGGAGATTTTGGCCCGCTTATTAGCGGGTTTCCTTTAGGTTATCCGCTAACTTAACTTTTAAGTTTTCCGATAATCGAATATATAACTTCGTTTATATTTTAAACGCCTTTTAATATTTTGTTAAACGTATACGTTTTTTAGCAATTCCGAATTTGATTCGTATGTTAAAAAGTCGCTTGTAATGCTGTTTTATTTTATTTCGTACAAATAAGATTTTGGTTTATCTTTTTCGGAACTTATGTAACGAATATTCGAAAATTCCTTGCATTCCTTGATCCAGGATTTCCATTTAGCGTAATAAAACCGGAAAGATAACTTATTATATTCGAATTAGATATGCTTTCTTAAATTTATATTTAATTCTGTTTTCGAAATATTTAATGTTCGTTTACAGCTTGAAGTAAATGTATCCCAGTTCTTTTCTGAACTAAATAGATTGCCCGAGTTATAAGATAAGGGGTTATTTTTTTGGCGAATGAATCGTCGATTTTTCTTTAAGGCCTTTAATAAGCGGGCCATTTCCTTCGTTAGTGCGGTTCGTTTGGAGCGTTTACGTCGATGTTATTTTATCTTTTTATTATAGCATTTTTTTTGCTTTTGCGTTCGATTGTTAAATGTCGTAAGGTTTTAATTATTTGAAGGTATATGCTAAGTTCCCGAATAAGGGCTCGTAGGCGTATCAGCCGAGTTTCGTTAATGTTCCCGGCTGCTTTCGCCAGGGTTTGTATAATAGCTTTTCGAAAAGCCTTAGGTAAAAAATTCGGCTATTATGTTGCTAGAAGGTATAATTATAAAGGTATTAATAAAGGTATCAAGTGGTATAATTACCATAATCAGGGTTATAGATAACTTCAGGGTAAAAGAGTTTGAATTGTTACGGTAGGGCTTAAGTCAGGTATAACCAGTTTATTCCTATGGGGTAGGGTTAAGACAGAACAAACTCCTGTCCTTCTATATAGATAGATAGGAGCCTAGGGCCCTTATATAGAATGAAGGCAGTGAAGGGTTCAAGTAAGGAGGGTGGATTACGTAAGGTGTGCCAGCCCCAGGCTGCTAGGCCTGCTGTGACACCTAGGAAATATTAATTAATAGCTCGGGTATATTAGCTAGCAGGAAATCCAAATACGTTTAATTCGAACGTTGACCTTTAGATATGGGAAAGATAGCAATATCGATTTCGGGGCGATTAATATTAAAACGCCGGACTTTTGCCTTATAGCTATATCCAGTTAGATTTTTAGCTTTATTAAAGCCTTTATATCTTGTAATTTTTTTCTTTGTATTACCGCTGGCGGTTGCCGTATACGCAAACTAATATACGTAGATAGGGAAAATGAAACGCAGATTGCGGATATTAACATATTTAGGCCAGAAGTTTTTTTATTCCGATAATAGATATGTTTCGTTAATAGTAATTAAGCGATATCGCCGTTCGAAAATAGGATTTAATATGGCAGTTTAGAACTAATCGCTTGAGAGTTATTTAGAATTAAGAATAATATAATTATGCTATCCGGCAGTTATAAGTTCGAATATTTATGGATCGAGCTTTTTCGTTTCCGCGGATATTAAGACAAAAGCAAAATATAGTAGTTACTGTTAATATAAAAGTTCGTTGTTTTTCGGTTAACTTAATTAAAGGTACGACGTAAATGGTAATTAGGTCGGTTATTAAAAAAAAAAGACCTAGATAATTAAGAACTTTTTAAAGCTTATTTTAGTAACGAAAAAGATATTAAGTTTTTCGAAGACCAAATTATATACCGTATTTATTTGTTCCTTCCGTGGAATACGGCCTTGCCTGCTAAGCATGGCGCTTAATATAAGGCGAACAAACCGACGGCGCAGAATTTTCGTAAGGTTGTCGACCGTACATTTAACGTTGGCGTATAGGTTAATTACGTTTGTATCGGTAAGAAACCGGTAAAGCTATCGGATAAAGATAAACGTTTCGCTTTAATGAGTTAGGTCCTCGAAAATTTAGGGTATTTGCCTTAAACCTTTTAGTACGTCGCGCGCATTTAACTGATCAGGAAGAAAATATGCTTCGGGGTTTGTTATAGACGACCTTAAGCCTTATATATTATTATTTTAGCTTATAAAGTTATGTTGTTATCGTGCTGGCTAAAGGGAGGTAAAAGGTTAAGGCATACCCAGAACGGAATTTTCAGCTATTTTTTCGAGCTTATAATACTAATTGCGTCCTAATTAAAACTAGATATATATGGGAAGATAAAGATTTTAATTATATATCGACTTTTCGTAATTACGAATTAGGTAGCGTAAAATTAAACATATATTTAAAAAGTTCGTGTTGATAATTTTTGAAGATTTATATGGGACTGACCAAAACGGAGCGAAAAAATCATAACTGGCTATCAGGCCCTATTTTCGAGGTTTTGTTATTTCTGTGGAGACTTTTCTTAAAGAGGTTTAGTTGATATATCTAACCCTTGCAGCTACTTCTTGATCAAAAGCGCTAGCCACGGCTGCGCCTGCGGCGCAGCCCCAACCTCAAAAATGGGGCCTGATTTTAGTGAGGCAACGTGTTGGGGGGTCCGTACGGGACGTCTCGCGGAGCGTGTATTGGAGCGTATAGCAGGGCGTATCGAACTTGATTTTTCAATAACTCGAAACCTACGCAATTACACGATTAAAACAAACGATTTCCAGAAAGACGAATACTTGCTATATAAGATAAGCAAGTTCTTTTAGCCAGCAGAAAGGTTGTGCCAAAGAATTGCTGCTAATAGCTGCTGAAGTTAGGCGGTTGCGGGCGGGTTAGCAGGAAGAAATAGCAATATGGCGTCCGCAACAAGCCTTGATATAATGCGTGCACTTATCCAGAAGCTGTACATACGGTCGGCGAAAGAAAGTACGATTGATTGGAATTAATTAGATGTATTATTGTTAAGTTATTTAAGTATGTTGTTAAAGGATGCCAAGAAGTGTCCCGTTCGGTGGTGTGTCCCGTTCAGTTGTGTGGTACGCTACGTATTATATGTATTTTCCGTAAGGAACGTTTTATATTTTAGGATAGTTAAATGTTTTTTAATTAATGCGAAATTGCTTTAATTAGAACGCCGTAAATTATGCTATATTACGCGTGGTTTTAATAATATTTCCGTCTATCCTTTAGTTTAAAATCCTGTCACCTGTTTTTAAAGTTATTTATTAAGAGTATTATTAGCTAATTTAATACATTTAATCGGGGATTTAACGCTTTCTGGTTGTATAAAGAATGTATTGTCGGCAGGGTTCTATAATAATGATTTCAGGGTATCGTTAAATCTGCTTATATTTTGCGATATCATAGACTATATAGAGGTATATATTAAAGTAACGGTTTTAAATGCTTAATTAAAAAAACGGGTTAATTATTATTACGTTGTACGTAAACTAATTTTAAGCGTTATAGTTTAATAAGATATGTACGAGATATGGAGTAATAGTAGGTTATATTAAAATAAATGGTATTAATTATAGCGAATTCATTCAATATATATTTGATTAAAGCAAATCTATAAATTGCATTAAATAATTTATAGTAAAGGAAAACTTCGTGGAACTTATATAGAGTTTTAATTGTTTCTTTATACGTTGTTGTTTCGTTATATGAAAAAGCAACGTTAGCTTTTAAGTTGATATTTAATAACTTATACAGGTCTAGCTATTTATATATTTACAATTGCATAATCCTAAATTGTATGTATTTTAAATCTGACTATATGTAACGTCCCGCACGGGCGAGTGAGACACACGACAAATCCCGTTCTTCTCCTCGGTTACAGGGAGTAAACTTGTTGGTAGCAATGTGCCACTGGGGCCGCCGAACTGGGTCCGCAACCTGACATCCCAAGTTCTGTTCTCGTCAGCCGTCGAGGCACTCCTGCAAGATGCCCCGTTGCCACCTCTGTTTCTCGAGGTCGGCCCCCATTCGGCCCTGGCTGGGCCTTTGCGGCAGATTCTGCGGGCCGAGCGTTCCTCGGGCGCCAAATATGTTGCAACCCTTGTCCGAGGCCAGGAAGACGTATCTGCCATGCTTGCTTCGATTGGAAACTTGTTCCGGAACAACGTCACCGTTGACTTCCTGCCTATCTGCCCCACGGGTTCTGTTCTAACTGACCTGCCCCTATACCCATGGCAGCGCAGTGGGCCTTACTGGTCCGAAAGCCGCCTGTCAAAGAGCTGGCGACAGCGGCAATTCCCCCATCATGATTCTTTGGGAGCTAGGGTCTTTGAGAATCCTGGTTCCAATCACACCTGGAGAAATGTGATGCGGCTAGACGATATCCCCTGGGTTCGCGAGCATGACATATCTGGAGACATCGTCTTCCCCGGGGCGGGGTACATAGCTATGGTTGGCGAGGCCGCGAGACAGATTAGCGGGCTGCCAGACTATACCTGCCGAGAGGTCAACATTACCAATGCCCTCGTCCTCCACAAAGGAGAAGAGACCGAAGTCATAACGGTTCTCAAGGCCACACGTCTCACCAACAGTCTCGACTCTTCTTGGCACGACTTTGAGATAAGTTCATTTCGCAATGAGGCTTGGACTGTCCACGCCTTTGGCCAAGTCATGGGAGGCAAAATATGTGAGGAAGTAACACCCGAAATTTCTGAGTTTGTACGCGACGTCCCATCGTCGAAGTGGTACAACGTCATGAGGCGATTCGGCCTTAATTACGGACCTCGATTTCGGGGTTTGGAAGATATATCGGCAGACCCGGTCGACAAGAGGGCTGCTGTACGCGTTAGAAACTCGGCGGCGTCGAACGAGTCACCTTATGCACTCCACCCCTGTACTATCGACATTGCATTCCAGGCTCTGGGGGTAGCAGCCTTCCAGGGACAGTCCCGACTGTTCAACCAACTCCCAGTACAATCTTTCATTGGAGAGCTATGTATCAAGCCTACATCCGAGGATTTCAACGTTCAATTCGACGCAGGCATGACGCCCGCGGCTCTTCTCTTCGGCAGTGGAGTAGGTGTATCAAACGGACATGTCGTCTTCAATTCGAAAGAGCTACGTCTCTCTACACTGGGTGACGGTCGGGGTGGGCGAGGGGACGACCCCCATGCCGCCGTCGAGATGGTGTGGAGACCCGACATCAATCTTGTAGATAAAGCAAGTCTGGTTCAGCCAAACGCAGTTTTTGCTGATCTGAGCACCTTGAACGAGAGGGTGGCTCTCGCTTGCATGATCGAATCAAGCCTCCTCTTGGAAGATTTGACGCCTGACAAGGATTATCTGGATAAGTTCCGTTCGTGGCTCCACAAGAATCGACAGCAAGCCTTAAGGGGCACGTATCCAAATGTTCCTGACTGCGGCAACATTGCAGCCATCTCATCGACCGACCGCGTGGGCTTGATCGAGGACGGCCTCAGAGACCTCAGGGGGACCAAGGCTTGGGTGGCCGCGATAGCTGTATACCGCGTCTTTCGGGCCTCCCAGGATATCTTCACCGGAAAAAAGGAGGCAGTGGCAACTCTGATGGAAGATGATATCCTTAGCAGGGTCTATGACTTCGGAGGAGGCTCCGACTTTACCGACTTCTTCACCCTCGCTGCGCATTACAAGCCCAACCTGAAGATTCTTGAGATCGGAGCCGGCACCGGCGGGACGACGGCGGCAATCCTCCCTATTCTCCGATCAGAATACGACGAGAGGATGTACTTCTCATACACTTACACAGACATCTCTAGCGGCTTTTTCGTGGCAGCGAAGGAGCGCTTCAGGGAATTTGACGCCATCGACTACCGCGTTCTAGACATCTCAAAAGACCCCTTATCCCAGGGCTTCGAGGCTCACAGTTTTGACCTCATAGTCGCGGCGAACGTAAGTTCAAGTCCTAGAATAGTCATTGGGTGGTGATACTAACCGTATCGGCAGGTCATACACGCGACCCCAAATCTGGCAGAAAGTCTGAGCCATGTCCATACACTCCTGGCCCCGAAGGGGAGGCTATTCCTGCAGGAGCTCGACCCGCCGACGAAATGGATCAATTACGTCATGGGGACTTTGCCTGGATGGTGGCTAGGGGAAAGAGAGGGGAGAGTCGAAGAGCCGTACCTCCCCCCAAAGAAATGGGAGAAATACCTCACCGAAGCTGGGTTTGACGGTCTCGAAGCCGTTCTCAATGATGGTCAACTCAATTCTCACATGGTTTCCGTCAGTCGGCCCATGGAGACACGCTCGAAAAGTGCTACATTGCTACATCTCGGGATCCCGACAGCGAAGACCGATGCTATCAAGGCCGTTCTACAAGCAGGAGGCTATAACGTGCAACTTTGCGAGTTCTACAACACGCCGCCTCGTGGCCGGGACATTATCGCCGTCCTTGATGTAGAGCAACCCTTCCTGCATGATATGACCGAACCACAATTCATCCGCCTAAATTCCCTTCTGGACGAGGTCAAGGATTCGGGCATCCTGTGGGTGACGGGAGCCTCGCAGGTCAACTGCCAGGATCCTAGGTACGGTATGACGTTCGGGTTGGCCCGCGTTGTTCGTTCTGAGTACGAAATCGACTTTGCTACGCTAGAGCTGGACCGTTTCGATAGTGCTGGCTGGGGCGCTATAGCCGGGGTCTTTGGCGAGTTCCAGACGCGCAACAGTGACGGCGAATTCAAGCCAACACTAGAATGGGCGCTCGCGGATGGTGTGGTACAGGTTGGCAGGTTCCACTGGATATCTGTCGACAAGGAGCTTGCCGACTTAGCTCCGCCGGCAACCGCACGGAAGCTGGACATCTCTAAGCGTGGTTTCTTAAGCACTCTCAACTGGCAGCAATTCGAACCGCCGGCACTTAGGCCAGGGTGGATCAAGATAAAGACGGTCGCCGTCGGGCTCAACTTCAAGGATGTATTGATAGCAATGGGCATCGTCGAAGGCGACGTCACCGAGGGCGACGGTCTTGGATGTGAATGCTCTGGCGTGGTGCTTGAGGTAGGCCCCGACGTCACATCGGTCTCTCCTGGGGATCGGGTTATGGCCATTGCTACCGGGTCTTTCTCTAGCACCCTGGTGACATATGGGAGCGTGTGCGCCAGGATCCCCGACACGTTGAGCTTCACCGATGCGGCGACCATGCCGCTGGTTTACTGCACAACAATCCGCGCCTTGATAGATCGGGCTCAGTTGGAGAAGGGCCAGAGTGTGCTTATACACAGCGCATGCGGCGGCGTCGGTATTGTCGCGCTATACCTTGCCCAGGCGGTCGGCGCAGAGGTAAGCACATGTTAAAAGGCTTTTATAGCAAGGTACCACTAACACTGATACAGATTTTCTGTACGGTCGGCAACGAGGAAAAGGCAAATCATCTCGTGCGCGAGTTCGGTATACCGCGAGATCACATCTTCAGCTCGCGAGACCTGTCGTTCGAGAGGGACGTCCTCGCCAAAACGAACGGTCGAGGCGTCGACGTGGTTCTCAACTCGCTCTCCGGCGAGCTTCTTCACGCGAGCTGGGACTGCGTAGCCACATTCGGATGTTTGGTCGAGATCGGGAAGCGCGACCTGGTCGGCAAGGGATCCCTTGCCCTTGCGCCCTTCCAGTATAACCACTCGTATATCTGCGTCGACTTCGCGCAGATTGCGTACGAAAGACATTGGATGAGCACCAAACTCCTCCAGATAATGGTTGATATGTTCAAGCAAGGCCAAGTCAAACCAATCGGGCCGGTGACTGTTTTTGACGGCACGAGCGTCGAGGATGCCATGCGTTTTATGCAGAAAGGGGACCATATCGGCAAGGTAGTCGTGACGCTTCCAGACAATCCAGAAGAATTGGACGTCAAGAGTCTACTCATCAAGTCCGAGCTAGCTCTTGATGAGTCGGCGTCGTACTTATTCGTAGGTGGCCTAGGTGGCCTTGGGCAGGCCATCGCTATCTGGATGGCCCAGGCAGGCGCTAAAGAGAGTAAGTGAAATGCCCGCGGTATTGAGAATGAGTAATTACTGACCCTCGTACTTGGATAGTCATATTCCTATCTCGGTCGGCTGGAACGCCTGGGAGGTATGACAGGTTTGTTGAAGAATTAGAAAAGCTAGACTGCTCTGCCCTGATGATATCGGGCAGTGTTTCCGAGATCAACGATGTCGGAAAGGCCATGAATGCAACCAACAGGCCCATACGTGGAGTGTTGCAAGCGTCCATGGTCCTGAAGGTAATACAGACATCATTTCTACACACGTGTCCAAGAGGACCAGCTGTTAACGATATCGGGTACCAGGACCGGAATCTGCCATCCATGGCTTTCGATGACTGGCAAGCAGCGGCTGATCCTAAAGTCAAGGGAACGTGGAATCTCCACAAATCGCTCTTGCAGTATAAGCACACACCAGACTTCTTCATTGTCTTCAGCAGCTGGAGTGGCCTGGTCGGCCAGCCGGGGCAGGCGAACTACGCCTCGGGCAATACGTTCCTCGACGCCTTTGTTCAGTACCGCCATTCTCAGGGCCTTCCCGCTTCTGTCATCGACATTGGAGTCACGGACAACGTTGGCTATGTGAGCCAGAGCGCTCGTCTCTTGGACTTCTTCCGCATGACCTCGACCCACATCCTATACGAGCAAGACATCTTGGATTCGATACAGCTGCTGATGGCTCGTTCACCTGTGACACATGGCCTCGACGCAAACAAGTCACCGAGGGTGGGAAAGCAGCGATTCGTGAACAGGGCACAGTTGGCAATAGGCCTGCGCTCGACGCAGCCCATGTCGGCCCCCGACAACCGAGTCACATGGAAGCGCGATCCACGCATGGCACTATACCGAAACATCGAGTCGCAGGAAAAGACAGCGTCGAGGTCGGAAAACGAGGAGCTACGGGAGTTCGTCGAGGTCATCGCGGCCACGCCCGCCCTCCTCGACAACGATGACTCGGTCATGTTCCTAGCCGAGGAGATTGGCCGCACGCTCTTGAGCTTCATGCTTCAAGGCCACGAGAATCTGGATATCAACCTGGCACCTTCGTCCATAGGTGTGGACTCTCTCGTGGCCATCGAGCTGCGAAACTGGTTCCGTCAGAGTCTGGGTCTGGAGATGACGGTGCTGGAAATACTGGGGTCCGACAGCCTGTTAGCTTTGGGCAGGGTGACTGCAAACATGCTCAAGTCGAAGTACGTATCAGACGCGAGCGGCAAGGAGCATGTGAAGGAGATTCTGGAAACAAAGATGCCTTGATTAGACAGGTGCCCATAAGTTGTACAACTACTCGCAAAAATACCGAAATATGATTCGTTGCTTGCCATATGGTAACTTTATTCGGATAAACCAATCATGTGTATTTGTGTGGGATAACTGAACGTGTTCTACCTGCATATGCGGCCCAACAGGATGCAAGTGACAGCCGCCAAACACAGATGAATCCTTGTTCCGGGCCGTAATAAAGGAGCTACTTAGAGGCTGCGGCCCCGACTTAACACGGGGTCCAGCAAGGACCTTTCTAATTTTAGGATCCTGCCAACGTCCCTAACCGCTGGCCCCCTTAGCAGATTTCAGTCATCTATCCCCGAGTACATAATATGATAGCTACCACGGATTGATACTGTAATTTAGGACAGATTCTTAAAGCTCACCCAACTCATTGTCTGCCAGCTCGAGATGGCTACGAATGATGCTCACACCGCTATTTATGGAACGAGCACAGCTCCATCCATCATAGACAGAGGAGGCGACTCCAAGGAGACCAGACCATGTCTTATTCTGGTTATCTCATGGATGGCCGCATCGACACGCCACGTACGTGTCTATCTCGAAAAGTACAAGGCCCTCTACCCAGACGCAACCGCCATCCACGTAGCATCCAGCACGCTGGATATAGCCATCCGCCCGGATTCAGCGAGACGACGTGAATTGAAACCAATCGTCGACACCATCATCAGCTGGCTATCCCTGCATCCTCCGCAATCACAGCCCCGCGTGCTCCTCCACCTCTTCTCCAACGCCGGTGCCTACACGGCCGGGCTGCTGGCCGCCTCGTACCAGGCGCGCATGAACGCGCCCCTTCCCGCCACGGCCGTGGTGCTCGACTCATCGCCCGGCAGAGCGACGTTTGGGCGCCTCTTCCACGCCTTCACGCTACCGCTGGCGCCCCTACCCGTCGTGGTGCGCGCGCTGGGCACGGTTTTCGTCGCGCTCGGCCTGGCTATCGTCATCGCCCTGCGGAGGATAGGGGTGCCCGACGCCGTCGACTGGTCGCGCCGGATCCTGAACGACGGCCAGGCGGTCAACCCGCGGGCGCTCAGGCTGTACCTGAACTCTAAGGCCGACGACATGGTGCTGTGGAGCGATGCCGAAGACCACGCCAAGGAGGCCGAGGCCCGTGGGATTCCCGTGCGCCGGGTCATTCTCGAGAAGAGTGCTCACTGTAGACATGCGCAGCTTTATAGCGACGAGTACTGGGGGGCCATCGGCGAGATCTTGACCGAAAAGGGGCCTGTTATGTGATGGCGCGTGGCGGCGGTAACAACCATGGATCTAAATGACTTCATATTTAGGGCACTCTACTAGGATAAGGATCCAGGACCCAATACAAGCCAAGATATCCTGTCCCCATACTAATTTATATACAACGAAGCCGGGGCCACCTAGAGCTAGTACTCAGGGGCGACAATAGGTTTATAACGTGGCCACACCATAATATTGCTCCCCCTTAATATCGAGGCCTCTAACTCCGAACGGCCGTAATCATAATAGGCAAAATGTAATTATGCTTAATATATTCCCGAGATAGTTATTTTCCAGTAAGACGGCCGTACTCAACATTTGCCGAATTTTGAACACGTCTTACAACCGCAAGTTACCTCAGCTAGCTCAGGCCTCCCCGGCTCGTTTTCCAAATATACTACTGTTGTCGACAAGCAGGGGTACACTAGCTGTCAAATACAGGGGACATCAGTTGTGTTGTATTGGATGACTAGATGCAGATGCTTTAGAACGCCCACTGCTGTTTTATCGAGTTTAGCTACGGAACCTATATGTTCCGATCAGAGGGAGCCTTTCCGTATATAGGGTGCTAGCGCACCCCCTGCTAACTGATACACCCCCTTAACGCCTTAACGTAATTACGGCGTTAACCATTATACTTTTTTTTTCTTAAAGTTATAGCCTTTTATTTTATCTTTCCTCCGAAGATTAAGTTTTCTTAATTAATTCCTTTTTTAAAGTTGTTCATGAAGTATTCCGTCGCCGATCGAGGGCTTTTGTAAATAGCGATTAATCTTAATTACTTGTGAAGATGCGCGGAGCTTATCTGACTGTTATTGGTGTGATGATGTGTGTATTACTAACTTCTGTCAGGATGGATCATATTGATCCCTGTTGTGTATATCTAAAATATACTAGCGACAGGTAGGGCGCGTGTGGCCCTAGTGCGACGCGTTAGGGTTAGTGTTGCACGGGCCAACCAATCAGGTGCATGGCAACGCACCATATGCCAATATTACTTTTTAAAATACTTGAAGAATTTGCATAACTAATAAAATATTAACGTACTACACCACCGAACGGGACACACCACCGAACGGGACACTTTTTTCAATATTCCAACCATCTAATTTCAATTACTTATTTCTTAATAACCATAATATGGAGCGCCTTACAAAACAAGCGAAAATAAACCTAGCTATCCAGGTTAAAAAACGAAATCCTAAACTTAATTACAGAATGTTTAATTTTATTTATAAAGTTCTACATTTTACCTTAAAAGCGCAATCGAACGGCAGATACGCCCGAGCCGATATTATTCCCAATTCGCGAAAATTGACGGCGACCGAAGAAAATTTTCTTGTCGACCGTATCCTTAACTTAAATACGCAAGCGTTTTTTGTCCGGCTTTAGTACGTTAAAGATATGGCTAATTTACTGCTAGTCCAGCGCGTTGTAGGACGTATCGGGATTAACTGGGCGTCGAGATTTGTTAAACGGCAAAAAAAGTTCCAAACGCGTTTAAATCGGAAGATCGATTATTAACGGGTTTTATC
Source organism: Monosporascus sp. mg162 (assembly GCA_004155945.1). Taxonomy (NCBI): domain Eukaryota; kingdom Fungi; phylum Ascomycota; class Sordariomycetes; order Xylariales; genus Monosporascus; species Monosporascus sp. mg162. The sequence continues at coordinate 16,436 of QJNY01000009.1, forward strand.
CGAGAATCCAGAAGCATTTCGTAAATCGTTCGAGCTTGTTCGGGTTATAATTGCGAAATACGGCATTGTAGAAAAGAATATTTATAACTTCGACGAAATTAGATTTTTAATGGGGCTTTTTATGATAACGGTAAACGGATCAATATAGTATGGATCCGAAGGGATTTTCGGATCTCTAAGAATTATAGCAAATAAATCCGGAAGGATAAACGGATTTAAAAAGATCCCGTTTAGAATATATACGCTTATTATTTCCCATAATCTAAATAGCATTAATATGTAATATAACTTGGTTACCTAGATTTATATCTATTATTACCAGACGTAATTATCGCTTTATTACTTAAATTCTTACGATATTACTGTTAATATAAACCGTACGACTTAAATTTAATAGTTAGTTAAGTTTATAACCGTTATACGTTACAAGCTTTCGTTCAGTAATACCGTCGGATTTTAAGCAATATTTAACACTGTCAAAATATCGACCAGTACCGAAGCTACCGTTCTTACCTTTACTTAATAGCTGCAAAAAGGTATCTAGCAGCTTAAGGCCCGTATTCAACAAATCACTACTTAAGCTATTATCTTAACCAACCCGATACCAGCAATTACTTTAAAACTTAAAGTCAAAAAACCCGAACCCTATAATAACATAGGAAGCGCTTAAGGTTTTCTAACCCAGGCCAAAGTATACTTACGATTGGAAATAATCGAAAGCGAGGTTAATAAAATTCTTATTATTACAGAATTCCTTAAAGGGGATACTTTAATTTAATTCGAACTTACACTACGAAATTACCTGGAAAATATGGAAAACGACCAGGAAACGGCCATTGAAACGCTTTTTAAAAGTTACGCCAATTTCGAATAAAAAATTAAAAACAACTTCGATAATCTAAACGCAAAACGAAAGGTTGCATAAAACTTTTTACAGCTTAAACAGAAAAAAATAGCTTTTAAATATATAATCGAATTTAAAAACCTTATATCTAAGGCAGGATAAATGGATAACGAAAACGATACCCTGGTCGACCTTTTTTATAAAGGATTAAAGGACGATGTTAAAGGCGAAATTATTAAAATCGAACGATTTAACGTATTCGACAAATATATCGTTAAGGCTGTAAAAATCGACAATCGACAGTTTGAACGACGATAAAAACAACGTAAACAGTTCGCCCTACGGTCCAAATTCCAGAAAGCTAACCAAGGTCGAAAGCGTCTTACGCTTTTCACTTTCTGTAAAACTTAACCAGGCCTATAAAATTAGGGGCCATCCAGTTGAAAGATAAAAAATCCAGTGCTTATTGAAATGGTACAGGGTGCCGAGCCAGGGGGCATGGCTTAGCTGATCAGTTAGTCAGCTCCACATGTGTATTTCTAGGAGCTCTTTCCGCCGGGCGCAACTCCGAGACATGTTCATCATCAGTCATTCACCTTTCGCACTCATGTCTATCCTAGAGTCTGGTTCAACACGGACCTAAATACAGTGTTTTCGTTTGCCTTCATTATCGCTACACTCGGCTATTCTATCGTGACCCACTCTCCAAAGATGCTCTAATCGGAACTGAGTCTCCCCGTCCCAATTCACTATTATAACTGCGGTAAACCCGGACATATTGCGCGAAAATGCGAAAGCCCGAAAAAGGTATATTAGGTTCCAGTTTTTAAAAATCAGTATAAAAAAACTTAACGATAGAAAAACGATTAATATAATCCGCGCTAAAAACAACGACAACTTTTTACCCGAGATACGACAGAGAATAAAAAAAGCAAAGAAGCTATCCTAAGCAGAAATCCGAAAGGTCAAAAAAGCCAGGTTTATTAAACCTATTATTACTTAGTAGCTACAGAAGCACGAATGATAAAAAAAGCTAAGCGACGATAAGCTACTTTTCCGCGAATAGCAAAAACGGCAGCAGGAAAATAACCAGTTAATACTTAACGCATAGCTAAAGGAATACCGAAGATAGGACGAAAACTTGTACCTAGAAAAACCCGATCGATACGGAAGATTCCATGCGGCTAGCTGTCGACGACCGCAATGCGAGATATACGAGGACGAAAAAGAATATATCGCGAGACGGATTACGCGCATATGGCGATAAGGTTTTAATTTCAAGAATCGAACTAAAAGCAACCTTAAGGACTAAAAGTGGTACCGCTATATACGCGAAATAGCAACGATAGAAAAAATCGACGAATTAGCAGCAACTAAAAGCTGGCCAGAAGAAAAGTACTGCCCTGCATATAAACTCTAATGTTATTACAAATAATGCGATTACTAAACGCAGGAAAAACTAATTCAAAAAACAGTGAAAAAACATGATCAGAAAATGATTACCGATTTACAAATTTAACTAGCTTTTACAAAAGACCTAGAAAAGCGATTAGCTATATAAAAAGGATTCAATTTTTTTTGAGTTAAAGCTGGAAAACCTTAAAGCTAAAATATATTACTAAAGAAGCATTTCAAAACCAAGTAAAGTCCTTAATAGTAATGTTACGCCAACAAAAGTAATAATTAAAATAAATCTAAGACGAGAATAAAAAATTCAGAAAAAGAATTTAATAATTCGAAAACGGCTCAAAAGACCTAAGTCAGGTATGATAAGGCCCTAAGCTGGTAGAAATAAAGGCGGACAACAATACTTTAAAAAGGCTTTAAATGTAATACGAATAGCACGAAAAAAACTTATTAGGGTATAAGTACGAATTAAAAATAAGCGATATACCGTATTTGTAGATTGTAGAATATAAAAAGATAATTATATCGTCCCAAAAGTAGTTAATAAGCGGCAAGTATTATAAAAGAGTAAGACAAAACCTTATAAAGTCGAAAATACAGAAAGATAAATATTTAGCTACAACGATAGATAAATCCGACGCGAAGTTAATTATGAATTTCGATATTATTGCTATAAAGAATTATAATTTAATCTTAAGTTTACTATAATTAGAACAGTATAATCCGGCCATTAACTGGAAAATTCGCGAAATGGATTACGATTTATTTTTTAACGATAAGCCAAACGACGAAAGATCTTAATATTCGATCGATAAAGTAAACGAATGCAGGTATAATGAAATGGTGCAGGGTGCCGGGCCAGGGGACATGGCTTGGCTGATCAGTTAGTCAGCTCCACATATATATTTCTAGGAGCTCTTTCTGCCGAGCGCAACCCCCAAACATGTTCATCATCGTCCATCATCAGTTCATCAGTTACTTACCACATACACACTTATATCTATTCTAGAGTCAGGTTTAACACCGACCCAAATAAAATATTTTCGTTTGCCTTCATTACCGCTACACTCAGCTATTCTATTATGATATCGCCCTCAAAAATGCTCTAATCGGAACTAAATCTTCCCGTTCCAATTCAAGTAACTGGAAAGGAAAGGATACTGGCTTTTGTTAGCTGCCGACGGACCTTAATTTCCGATTAATAAGTCGGAAGAAATAAAAGGAACGAAGTTTTAATTAAATGCATCTGGACTCGAATACGATTACGACAATAATTACGGATACGATAACTTAAGCGGCATGCAATTAACGTCTGCGAATATAATAAGGACGCAATCTTTTGTACGATTAATAAAAAGATTACGTAATAAAATAAAATATGAAATTTAATTAATAAGGGTTAAAAAAGCTAAAACTGCGTCGCTGACAACGTGGCTATTAGGATTTAAATTAATCAAAATAAGTGCAGCGACGATAAGATTAACGATATAAATAGGACAACGAATGCGAACAGAAAAAGGAATAAAGTTATAAAGCTATTTATTTTATATGCGAAAAAAAAGTACTGAAAAAGAAATAACGATTTTTAACATAATATAAAAATAAAAATAAAAACGCTATAAGATATATTTTGGACTTTTCTGGTATTAATCGGGTAACATTTTGTTTAATTATTATTAGGCGGTATTATTTAGGATTTACTATTTTTGTTAAGCTTAAATATTATAACGTTTAAGTTAGTAATGGAAATATTAATTAACAAATTAAAAGAGGTACGATTAAATAACTAGCGACGTAACGATAATTAAGATAACGTCCCACACAAGCGAGCGGACCACATAAGCGAACGGACCAAAAGTTCAGACTACGTAATAACAAATTCAAATAACTCAACAACAACATATCGCATTAACTAAAATCAATCGGATTCTTTTTCGCTAGACGTATCTATAACTTCTTCACAAGTACGCGCATTATGCCCGGGCTTCCCGCAAACGCCACACTTCCGTTCCTTAATTTTAACCCTTTTACGACGACCCCCTCCAGCTATTGTTAGCTGTATTTTTTTACCACTTTTTTCTTTCTGGGCCAGAAGAATTTGTCCTTTTTGTATAATAAATGCTCCTTTTTCTTAAAAACGTTTGTTTTTAGTTTTGCGACGTTTGCTTAAGATATGATTCGTTTCGCGCAATTAAACGTTTTATTCCCGGAGAAAAGCAACTTTATACAACAGCAATATGTAACCTTTTATTATAAGATCAGCCGACTAAAATATTGTTATTGGCGAGCCACCTTAATAATTCCTAATCTTTCTTTGCAAATATCGTCCTTATCTTATTGCTTTACGGAAATTTCTAAGGATTTTTACGGAAGGTAAAATGGAACCGGCGGAGGTTAGCGGGGAAACGGTCGGCGTAGGCATAACTGGAAAAACTTCCAATTCGGAAAAAACGTTATTAGGATCGAATGGAACAAAACCAGCTTTCGCGAATCCAGATTTGATGTTATCGGACGTCATGGCAGCTTGGAGCGCGTTGTAGAAGCCGGCGAGAAAATCTTCTTTGGTAATATGAATATAATGGCGTCGTATTAAGTTTTCGATTTATTGCGAATAAGCATATTTCAAAACAGAAAAACAAAATACATTAAAAGATTAAAGCCGATGCGAAAAATGCGCGGGTATATAAAACGTAATAATATTGTTATTAACGTAGTATCCTTCGAATTTTATCGAATAATAACTTTCGTGGCCGTCGAGAATAAGGAAACGTTTCGAACCTTTCGTACGCGTCCGAGTATGTTTGTCGAAATGCTGGATCTATTCGAAACCTAATTTATTTGTTGTCCAGCTATTATCACTTAATACGATCTTCCAATCGGCTGCTAGTAATATGTTATTACGGTATCAAAACCTAAAATAATTTTTCCCTACCATAATAACAAATAACGGTATAACCTAACCTTGGAAATTAATAACCTAAATAATTATAATTTATTTTTTATTCCCTTATTGCGTTAATTTAGGTTTTTTACGTCTTTCAGCATTAGTAATTACTATACCTGTTATTATAAAAAGCCTTATTAAAAATCCAGTTTCGTCGAAATTATAAATATCCTTTTCTACGATGCCGTATTTCGCGATTGTAACCCGAATAAGTTCGAATTACTTGCGAAACGTTTCTGGATTTTCGCATAAAACCTGTTAATAATCGATTTTCCGATTTAAACGCGTTTAGAATTTTTTTTGCCGTCTAACAAAGCTCGGCGCCCAATTGCTTCCAACGCGTTTTACAACGCGCTGGGCAAGCAATATATTGGCCATATCTTTAACGTATTAGAGCCGGACAGGAAACGCTCGCGTATTTAGGTCGAGGATTCGGTCGACAATAGATTCTTCTTCGGTCGTCGTCAATTTTCGCGAATTGGGGATGGTATTGGTTCTGGCGCATCGGCCATTATATCGAGCCTTTAAGGTAGTTAGGGCAACTTCGTATATAGAACTAAGTTTCGCATAACTTAATTTTGGGTCTCGTTTCTTAGCCGAAACGGCTAAGTTCATTCTCGTTTCTTTTGTAAGGCGTTCCATAATATTGGTGTTGAATAATGGGTCAATTAAGTTGGAAGGTTGGAATGTTAAGAATTTTGGTCCGTTCGCTTGTGTGGTCCGCTCGCTTGTGTAGGACGTTAAAGTTATTCGGACGGATAATAAAAGAAAGTTACTTACTTTTTAGGTCCGAAAAAAAGGGGAAATGTATCCAAGATAATTATTACGGATAATTATTTACCTTATAGCTAAATATATTCCGTTTAAAACAGCATTTTAAACCCTAAATAATTTAAGAACTAATAGCATTAATTAATTTAAAATAAACTTTAGCAAGTTTTCCAAAGGCTTATTAAAGCTTTTTAAAATTGTTACTTAAGTTTATTTATAATACGGATTACTGCCAGTACCGAATTTCTCTAATTTTACGAAAAATCAAAATTTTACTTTAAATACGACCGCTTAATACCGATTAACGAAAAACCTTTACGATAATAAGCTTAGCGAAATTAAACCCTAAAGTATTAATAATTCGATTAAATCCTTAAAACTAATTAAGAATACGATTATCCAAATAAATCTTGGAATCGTAATTAACATACTACAAGAACGAAAAATTATATTAACCCAAAACTCGGAATTATTTACAAAACTAAAAGTACTTATACCGAACGTTATACTTTTTAGATTTATTAATTAATCTAAATACGGTTTCCCTGTTAATATTACAAATAAGCTTTCGTTTTTTATAATCCTTCTAGATTTATCGGCCTTTCCAGGCTTTCGCTTTTTAGGAATTAAAGCTACCAATTAACTTAAAAAAGTTAACAAATTATTTACAAAATATAAGCTTAAAGAATTTAAGATAATTGCCGAATTACTTTACTAAACCGACAGTCCCTTTATAAAAAACCGGGTCAAAATTATACTTAATAATATAACTTAATAAAACGAAACGTTTAAGTATATCCTAAAAACCTTTAAATTGCAAGATTTAAAGCAAATTCGGACCGCCAAAAATCGATTAAAACCTTTAACGCAATAAGCTTAACGCGGTATCCTTAATTATGTTTATAAACATTATTTAAAATATGCTGCTAAAGTAGAAAATATTCTAGTAAAAGTTAAACAAAAATGTAAAATAATTACTAAAAACGAACATATTAAAAGTTTATTAAAAAGGTAATATGTTAACTATTTCGAAAGGATTTTTAACAATTTATCTATAAAGCTAAAAAAAACTTGTACGTAACTACTTATGATAATGCTTCGATATTGATCAAAAATTGGGCCTTAAATAAGGCAGGACTTTTTAAATATAAAGAACGTAAGCGATAATAAAAAGGTATCCGTTTCGATATTAATTAAGAAAAAAAAAGCGGTTTTATCCGACTTAATAGCCCAAGTAATAACGACCAAAAAGTCCTTAACCGTAACCAAAACTATTTAACCGTATTAATTAGGTATTAGAAATTACGAATACGCTGCAGGACTTAAAGATTACATAAACCCGATAAATCTAAAACTTAAAGGCTTTTAAAAAAAATACGTAACTGAAAAGTAACCCGGATATTATAATATTACGCTTCGCTAGTATAAAAAGTACCTTAAATATATAATTATGGTATTAACCCGTCGATTAAGTTCTTACCGTAAACGAAATGCATATCGAAATCGAAAAGGTCACCGTAAAGTTATTAAGGTTAAAGTAAACGCTTTAATAACTTTAATTAAGGTACCTATTAATTTTGCCTAAAGCCAGAATATATTATGCGAAAATGTCGTTTGTTTATTAATATAAAAACTACAGGATTAGTTTAACTCGCCGACGATAAATATACTATTTTCCTTAGATCCCCGGAAAACAAAGTAACATTAAGCATAATTTAATTCCCTTAAGTTCTTAAAAGCCAGGCGATCGAATAACAGATCCTAGTTTGGAAAAAGATCTTAAAATAAATCCATAGTTCGCCAGCATTCCTTATCCGATTTAAGAAAAAAATGCGGAACTTTAATCGGCGAAACGACATTTTTAAGAGCGTAAATAGTTAATTAACTAGCCTCGATCCGGATATTAATAATTTAACTAAACCTTAAAAGCATATTACGATCCTAAAGCCGAATCGACAGGAGCCCGATATTAATCAAAATAAGATAACCGAAATTAATATAACCTATTTCGTCGATCATAACGGAAAGCTATTTTATAAGGAAATACCGTTGCGTAAATAGCTATAAAGTGACTCCGTCGAAAGCAAAGGTACCCGGCATCTAAAGGAAATCAAAGCCCTGGAGACCGACGACTTTGATTAGCCCACTGTACTTATTAATGTTATGATAACCAAACGTTTTAAAGATGAACAAAAGGAATTTAGAAGTATAAAAAGGAAAAAAACCGAATACGAAATTAATAACGACGAACTATATATAAAACGCCTTAGTTTTATAATATGGAAATCGGCGCTTAAATAAATAATATTCCTTAAATAAATGCTAGTACCCTTTAAACAAATGATATTACTTAAACGGATAATACCTTTACTTATAAAAGCTTAATCGATAAACATATAATTAAATTTTAAAGAAAAATATCTGAAAAAACTCTAAAAAAAAGTTTAAGATTATTTAATTCGAATTAATCGAAATTTGCTCAAATTTCGGAAAGGCTTTTAAGAATTTTATGGCCGTTAAAACTTTGAAAGTATTTAATCGCAAAAATAAGAAAACGATTAAGATAACCAAAACTAAAATACGAAAGTTAAAAGTTCCAAAAGTAAAAAAACCCGTTAGGATCTTTATTATAAATATCGGTTATAAAGTAAAAAGCTAAAAAAAAGCTAAAGTTTTATCGATCCAGTAATATAATCCAGCTAAATATATTATTTCTTTATTTAAATTAGTAGTTAAAGTAAGCCACGAAAATAGTAAAGACCTAATTAGTAAAGTTATCGATATTAAAGCCAAATCGAATGTTATAATTGCGTCGTACGTTAAGCAACACGGATTAGCTATGCGACAAACCCGCGTATTATTTTTAAGCTTTAATTTTCAAAGAAAAACTTTATTCGAAAATATAATTAAGGCTTCCGTTTGGCTAGCTGGCCGATTAATCATTATTCCTTTGTTTATCGTTAATAATTATTACGTTACGCAATTATTAATCCTAGGACCTAACTTTATGGCTAAATCGAAAATAACGCTTAATATAAACCCGGACGTAAAAAAAAAAACCCTAAAGTTTGGCCCGTTAAAGATTATTATCCCTCTAATCCTTATAGGACAAGTTACGCGCAGTATCTGTATTAACAAAGAACCTAAAAAAAAGCAGCCGGTAAAACAGTAAGCCGCTTTACTAACGAAAATAAACTTACGAGCAAAAAAACAAATAAGTAAATTATAGGCCTTTATATTTTTTCAGTTAATAATACTTACGTTAATTAGGACGCGAAAATTATGTAGAAAATTATTAATAACAAATTACAACCCGGAAATAAGATTTTAAGCCAGTTTAGCAACGAAGAATTAACGTATACTTTATATAAAATACTGTAAAACAAAATGCAACAAAAAATTAACTATAATCGGACCGTCCAAATTAATACGATATATAAATCTAAGTAGATAAAAGTAGTTCCTATCTACGATGCACCCTTTAATAAATTAATACCCCCTGGAAACCCGAATTAAAAGGCCAAAAAACTCGAAAAAGTTCAGCAAGCTATTAATTAGGATGGCGAAAAGCCCGATAAACCTAATATATCTTTGGTTACTTTGTTTCCCAGATTTACCACTATGCCTTAAAGGACCCGACTTATTAAGGAACGTGCCGACGAAGTTCTTAATTAAAAGATAAGTTTACCCGTATAAAGAAAACCTTTTTCAAGAAAATGCTTTTTCGCAAAAAAGCTGCCTTAGCCTAGAATTGGAAAAAGTATGGCAGAATTAAATTAAGTATCGTACCAGATTATAAAATTCGAACGATTTTTTATAAGGCGTAGTAAGCTAAGGGTATAACAATGCCGGCGAGCATTAAGAACAAGTTGATCGAAATATTGCAAGTACGTATCCAGTAAGGTATTTTCGAACAGTTTCATACTACGTATAAAAATATTTGGTTCTTAATCGAAAAAAAGGATAATAAATTCCGATTAATTAATTCAACGATTAAATTAAATGCTATTACGTTATAAAATGCCTTTATACCGGATAACTGCGACGCATTTTCCGCGGATTTTGCTATATATTTCTTAATTACCTTAGAAAACTTTTTTTTAAGCTACGATTAAGTTATTTTAGTTTTAATTAGTAAAGATTTTACTATTTTCACGATACCGTTAGGACTTTTAAGGTATATTATTATGCTTTAAGGATTTATTAACTTTGTAACTTATTTTTGCCCTATAGTTAAGAGGATTTTAGATAATTTAATGCTCGATATCGCCCGGCTATTCGTCGATAACGTTAAGGTTAAAGGTTTAAAGATAAGATATAACGATAAAAATATTTTTTTTAGGAATTCGGCGATTTGTTTATAAACATATCGTTAACGTAAATAAAACCTTGTTTAACTGTAAGCTTGTTAGTACGATTAATATAAAAATGTTTTACTAATATTAAGAAATAACCGTTATAATCGGATTTATTTGCGGAACGAATAGGCGGCGACCAAAAACAGTTAAGGTAAAAAAAATCTTAAAGATTTAATTATGTAAAAACGTTTCAGAAGTTAAGGTTTTCTTAGGTATTGTTGTTTATTATCAGATATTTATTACGTATTTCGCTATTAAAATAAAGCTTTTTATACGTTTGCTCTGGAAAAATTAACTTTTTATTTAAGGCCTTAATTAAGATTACGTAATAAAAAACGTAAAGAAAACGATTATTATTGCCCCGACTTTAATTATTTTGAATTATAGCTTTAATGCCGGAAAAATTATTATAAGGATAAACGTAAGTAAAAAAGGTTTCGGAAGTATTTTCGGTTAATTAATTAATAAAATGGAATATTTTGCGCGTTTTAAAAGTAATATTTAAAAAGGTGTTAAATTAATTTATAACGTTAGCAAATTAAAATATTGAATTATTTTTAAGATTTTAAGGAAATTTCGTAATTATAATTATAAAGTTCGATTCGTATTAAAAATTAACGTTAAGGTATTAATAATTTAAATTAATAATTCCTTAAGCTTTTTACTTAGTATTAGAATTATTTGTTAAGTTATTTAAATAAAAATGTTCGATTTCGAAATTAAACATATTTTTAATAAAAAAGAATTTAACAGTGGACGATTTATTCCGAAAATTATTTAAAGCTTTTAATACGTTAAACGATTAATAAAAGGAAAAAGTCGATAATTTTATTAATATCCAGCTTAATATTATTCGGTTTAACTTTATTTTAATTGGTATAGCTTTTATACTTATTGATATAGATCGGCGACAAGGACCTTTTATTAGGAATTGGTTTAAAAAGTTGCAAAAGTACGTTAAGTTCTTAATAATATTAAATTTTCCTAATCGGTTTGATAATACTTTAAAAAGGAAAAAAAAAAAAATTACTTTTAAATCCGAAACGTTAAATTATTTTATTTAAAACGGTATTTTTTGACGTAAAGCAAATAAAAAATACGGCAGCCAGCGAATGGTTAATACCGAACAAAAACGATTTGCGGTAATTAAGTAATATTATAAGGATTATAACTGTAAAGGGCGATATTTAATTTATTGTCGTATAATAACTTTATATTATTAACGTAATATATTTAATTATGTTCGGAAAGTAATATTTACGTATATTAAGTGCCAAAAAGCAGCCGATCGACGTTTCGAAAAAGGCTATAGATTTTCGCAGCCGATTAATATAACTGTTATTTAAGTAATCCATATTTAATTTATGTTTAATAACGATAGTTGTAAAATTACGGTCGAAGTTAAGTACGAATTATTTAATTATTTGGAAGTTAAAGCCTTACGATTAGTTACGTTAACAACGATTAAGAAGTTTTTAAAAAAGTACGTTTTTTATCGATATAACGTTCCGATTAAGATTAACATTAACGGAGGCATAGAAAATAAAGGCGAGATTATTAAAACTTACGACGTATTAAGGATTAAGAGGAAAATTGGTATTGCGTATACAGCCTGACGACAAGGCCTGGTCGAAAAAGGATACGTTTCGATCGTTAAAGCCTTAATGAAAGCGACGAATAGAACTGGTAAAAGATGGGTTAAGCTTTTGCCCAAGATGGTCTTCGCCAACAATACCATTATAAAAAGTTATAGCCTTGGCCTTTATAAATTGCTGTACAGATAAAAAACGCTTTTACCGATTAAAATAATCCTGCCGATATAGAAAATTATAATTTAAGACTTAGATATGCCGAAAAAGGATTTGATTACGTAAAGAATTCGGTTCTTAAAAAGGAAAGTTAAAAATGTAACTAAGATTACCAAAGTAATTATTAATTAGCGCCGTAAAATAGCTTAATTAGTAAATAAAAAGGATAAAAACAAGATAAAAAATAAATCTTTAAAAGTAAATAATTTGATACTGTTATATAATACGTTATAATATATAAATATATCTAAAAATATAAGATTAAAATACCGTTAAATTAGCGCGTATTTAATTAATAATATTACTGATTTAAGTATTTATTATTTAAAGAAAATTAATAAAACGAAATTATAAGGTATTTTCCTTATTAATAAATTAAAGCAATTTGTAAAAAATGAAAAAAGATATTAAAAGCCGATTAACTTATAAAAAGACGATTAAATAAGATTATTTTTTGATTAACTTAACAATACGATATTAGATATTTCGGATATTACAAATATCGAATTACTTAAAAATTAATAACTTCAAGTTTTAAAATGTAACGTGCTACATAAGCGAGCGCAACACACAAGCGAGCGCAACACACAAGCGAGCGCAACACACAAGCGAGCGCAACACACAAGCGAGCGCAACACTTTCTGGCACTTCCTAGCAATGCACTCAAATAACTTAGCCATAACACATTTAACTAATTCCAATTAATCGTATTATTTTTCGCCGGCTATATCTACAGCTTCTGGACAAGTGCACGTATTATATTAAGGCCTGTTACGGACGCCAGGTTACTATTTTTTCTTTTTATGCAAACCGCGACCGATTAACTTTAGCAACTGTTAAGATTAATTCTTTGCCATAACTTTTTTGCTAATTAAAAAACCTTATTTATCCTATATAGTAAGTATTTATTTTTTTAGGAAACGTTTGTTTTAATTACTTTATTACGTAAGTATTAAATTGTCGCGAGATTAAGTTTAATACGCCTTGTTATACGTCCCGCGAGACGTTCCGCGAAACGCCCCGTACGGATCCCTATGCCCCTTTAACGCGCTTTTAACGCTTTCCCAACATTTTCTATAATACGTTCTCCGGCGTATATCTTTAACGTATTAAAGCCGGACAAGAAATGTTCGCGTATTTAGGTTAAGGATTCGGTCGAAAATAGTTATTTAATCAGTCGGCTTTAGGTCGTACGAAATGGAGGAAATATTAACTTGGACGCGTTAGGCGTTGGTCGGTTGCGCGCGGATTGGCTGGAAGGAATGGCAATATAGCGTCTGCAACAAGCTTTAATATAATGCGTACACTTGTCCAGAAGCTATAGATACGGTCGGCGAAAGATAATATAATTGATTGGAATTAGTTGGATGTGTTGTGGTTAAGTTATTTGGGTGCATTGCTAGGAAGTGCCAGAAAGTGTTGCGCTCGCTTGTGTGTTGCGTTTGCTTGTGTAGCACGTTATAAGAATAAATATTAAAGTATAAATATTAAATAGCCGACTTAAAGGTTAACGTCCCATACGGTTGAACGGGACACACGATTGAACGGGACACTTTTTGGCACCTCCCAACAACTAATGCAAATAACTCAACCACAACACGTTATATGGATTCAAATCAATCGTATTCTCTTTCGCCAACCGTATCTACAGCTCCTGGACAAGTGCACGCATTATATCAAGCCCTGTTGCGGACGCCATACTGCTATTCCTTCCTCTAAACCCGTCCGCAACCGACCACTTTCCAACGCGTCTAAGCCAATATTACCCCTATTTCGTACGACCCAAAGCCGACCGGCTAGATAACTATTCTCGACTAAATCCTTAACCCAAATACGCGAGCATTTCTTATCCGGCTTCAATTCGTTGAAGATATACGTCGGAGAACTTGTTATAGGATACGTTGGAAGCGCGTTGGAGGGCGTGTTGGGGGGTCCGTGCGGGGCGTTTCGCGGGGCGTGTAGCAAGGCGTATGGCAGGCGCGTAACAGGGCGTATCGGGCTTGATTGCGTAACAATTCGGTACCTACGTAATTTAATGATTAAAACAAAGGTTTCCCAGAAAGATGAATACTTGCGATATAGGATGAACAAGTTCTTTTAGCCAGCAGAAAGGTTGTGGCAAAGAATTGCTGTTGACAGCTGCCGAAGTTGGTTGGTTGTGGGCGGGTTGACAGGAAGGAATGGTAATATGGCGTCCGCAATAAGCCTTGATATAATGCGTGCACTTGTCCAGGAGCTGTAGATACGGTTGGCGAAAGAGAATACGATTGATTTGAATCCATAGGACGTGTTATGGTTAAGTATTTTGCATTAGTTGTTGGAAAGTGCCAAAAAGTGTCCCGTTTAATCGTGTGTCCCGTTCAACCGTATGGGACGTTATACGGTTATTGTCAGCTAGCAGGGGTTGCACTAGCACCCCATATACGGAATGGCTCCCTCTGATCGGAACATATAGGTTCCATAACTAGACTCCATAAAAAGAGGAATGCGCGTTTTAGAGCGTTTGCAGCTAGTCGTCTAATACAACATAACTGATATCCCTTATATCCAACAATTAAAAGTTTTATTCGCTTAATTTGCGTTATTATCAATTGATCAGCTGCTGCTGAGACGATATAGGCTGTACATCAATAGCAATTACCTATATACCCCATTATCCATAATGGCGACCGTACCGTCGACGTCCTCCGTCATTTACAAGGGACCTAAAGATTGGGATCGCTTTAAAGGCGAATTCCAATTAAAAACGTACGCGCTTAGTATTTGGCGTTATATCGACCCCGATCAAAATAACGTATAGCCTGTCGAACTTACGAAACCCGATATAACCTCCTATCCGAAAAAACGACTTCGTTAAGTAACGACGTAAGCAGCTAATTCCTTTTTTAAAGGAACTATATAAGCCGAAAAAGTCGATTATACGGGTTACTTAATAAGTTTGCTTAAAATAACGACAAAAAATAAATAAGCCTATATCCAAAACTTCGCAATATATACTTACGAAAATCGGAAATACGAAAACTTTTGGAAGAAAATTAACGACCTTACGAAATAGGTTTTGGAGTTAATATTTCCAGCAATTAAAAAAACAAATTTTTTCCTAAGAAAAAACTTAAAGGAATAATACGTTATTTTGGCCGAATTAAGCAAAATATACGATAGCAGATTTATAAATAATACCTAACGAAAATACCGCAAAAAGTTAAAGTAAATTTCGAAGTTAACGAAAAAATTAAACGAATAAATTATAAAGTAGCAAAAAATAATAGCTTAAGGATAATATTATAACGTTCCAAAAACGAAGATAACGATTATATAAATTAACGACTTATATATAACTTTAGCTTTAATTATAAAAAACTAAACGATTATTTTTTAAATAATAAAAAAAACCGAAATTAATAACGGTACGATTAATTACTAAAAAATAACTATTAACTTTTTAAATTATTAAACGTTAACTTATTCCTTATTTATATTACGAAATATCAAGGTAACGTTTTTAACTTTTTAAAAGATTTCCGCAAAACCTTTTAATTAAGGCGATTTTAATTAGGAAAAAACTAAAGATATAAACTTTTTACCGCAAAAAAGGGCCCAAAGATACGAATCGAAACGTAACAGTCGTAAAAGTTCTTAAACGGACCGAAACGGAAGTAAACGAAAACGATAAAAATCGGATACGTAAAATATTCGTTACAAAGCTTGCTTAAACGCTTATTATATCTTATTTTAATGCTTTTATGCGTTTTTTAATAAAGTTTTAAAAAGGTTCCGCTTTAACGATAAGATAATTACATACGTTTAATATCGGATTATTTCCGATCAGTTTTTAAAAAAAAAATTAAACGTTTATTAAAGTTTATAAATAAATTAATTACTTAAAAAATTAATTAATTTTTATAAGGAATAAAGCAAGTTCTGGCGTACTTTTTAATTTTTAATTAACGTAATATAATAAACGTTACGTTTTACTTTTTAAAAAATTTATCAATTTTAAATTTAAGGTTTACGATTTATATTTTTAACCTTATTAATAGGTTTTTAAATTTTAAATTAACCGTATAAAGCGATAGGATATACGTAAATAACAGCTTCGTACCAATTAAAGGGTACGGAAAAATTAATATAATATTTCGAAACCTTAATAGTACGAAAGCGTTACGTTTATACGACGTAATTTATTGCGAAAGCTTCGCATGCAACCTGGTATCTTTCCGGCAGTTCCGGAAAAAAGGGTACTGGTAAAATAATAAAAAAATTAATAACTTTATTCGAAATAAATACGATCAAATAGTTATTACGTTAATAAATAAATTTGATTAATTCGTTATTAAAAATATTAACGCAATAATTATTTATATAACCTTAATAACTTATAAACGAAACGTTAATTTATATATAGCGAAATTATTACGAATCGATAACGGTACAATTTGGCACTTAAAACTAAAATATTTAAAGCCCGAAATAATCGCTTAATTGCAATTTTATATAAAAGGAATCCGCTTAAAAGGTTTTATAACAATCGAATGCTAAATATGTAACAAGGCGAAAGCTAAAAGGCTAATACGCCGCGAGCCGAAAAAAAAAGCTTTCCGATTAGGACAGAAAATTGCTATCGACTTTACAAACTTCGAAAAAAACCTTAAAAGATATAAATACGTTATATTTGCCACCGACAGATATTTAGGTTTTATTTAAAATATTTACTTTAAAAATCGAAAGCAAAATATATTAATTACCGCATTTCGGTACTTTTTAAAAGTTCTAAAAAATTAGGACAAAATCTTTCTATAAATATTCGAATACGATAACGAAATCTTGAAAAATTACCAGTTTCGAAATATATTTTAATTGCTTTCTTTTAATACCAAACTTAAACCTTTAGTACCGTATACCCAGGCCTAAAATGGGAATACAAAACGCTTAAAAGGTATTATTAAAAAGAAAGCGATTATAATGCGAAATAACATTAAGTTATTTTCGTTTTTAATCGTATACATTTTTAAAGCGGCAATATATTTATATAACCGTATCCTTAAATACGCACTTTTTTAGCAAAACTTATACGAAGTTTATTACATTTACCTGGCGTATAAAAACGGCGTTATAATACTTAATCGGAAATTTTAACAAACTTACCTGTAAATATATAGCTATATAACCTATGTTATAACAACTACCGCCATAAAAAAAAAGCAAAAATTTCAAAAGCTAAATCCTAAAGCATAAGTTAACTACCTCGTCGGCTACCGATTTACAAATATCTACGAGATTTGGAACTTACTAATTAACAAAGTTATTACCATTCGAAACGTATAGTTCAACGAAAAGGCTATTTTTTTAAGTAATATCAAAAATTTAAAAGATAACCTTTTACACGTTATAAAAAAAAAGTTCCAAAAGTTACTCTGATAAATAAAAATACCTAATTAAGCAAATAATTATTTAACCTTTATACAAAAGGAAAATAAAAACCTAAGCGAAATAATTTAATTACCGGTTAAACAAAAAAAATAACTTTAAAAAAATACTAACGTAAAAGGCGCACAAAATAGCGAAAAACAAACCTGTTTTTAAGGAATTAATTATCCTTATACGACCGTTATGTTCGAACCATTTTTATCCCTTAATCTATTACCCCCGTTAACGTCTGCCCTAATAACTATTACGATTATTACGCCGACGGAAGGAATAAAAGTAACCCTAAATTCCCTTTACCTTATTCAATATAAAGTAACGGTAAAAAACGAAAGCATCTTACGGGTAATAAACGTAAGCCTCCCGTATATTCCGTATTAAGAAAGTATTATCCGAAACAAATATAAAATATAAAAAGCCGCTTTTAATGCAAAACGTTTAGCCCTTTTTATAAATACGTACGATAACCGGCCGGTAAACTGCAAAAGTTTAAGGAAATTAATTACCCGAAATACGCGTTACTTTAATCGGAAAAATTATAATCCTTTAGCATATAAAAAAATACTTAAGTCGTTAAACCGGGTATATAAGCGCGATTTACCGCCGTTACTTCGAAGCTATAAAAAGTTAAATATATACCCGTTAAAGAAGATATTTCGTAAAGCCGAAAAAGCTTACTTATAAAGTTATAAAAAATTATAATCCTAAAAAGTCGTTAATTAATTTTTTGTTAAAGGGAAATAAATATTAAAATATATATAAATATACGTTTATAAGTTTAATAAATATAATTAATTACAAAAATGCAAAATACGTTTCGTCGTACGGAACGATTAACAACTTAAAAACGCTTATAATAATATATACGTATCCATATTAATTGGAAAGTTGTTTCGAATTTTAATCGTTATTACGGCTAAGTTTAACCTAAAATTTAAGTAATATAACGTTATAAACGTTTTCGTTAATATTAACTTATCTTACAAAATATATATAAAAACGTTCTTAAGTTATTCGTAACGTAACAAAATTTTTTTAATTAAAAAGGTATTATATAAATTAAGGGAATTGCCGTTATTATAGCAGAAAAACTTTACTGGAATACTTATAAAATTAAAACTTCGTTCCGTTTTTTACGAACCTTATTGTTTTATTCGTTAAAAGGTACTTATTTTTTTTTTATGGACGATATTATTACAGCATACCGCAAAAAAGATTAAAACTTCGTTAATTAATTGATTTAACAAATACGAAAACGGTATACCTTTATAAAGGGTAAAAACCTGCAATAATTCCTTAGCATCGAAGTAATTAAAAATAAAGCTGAAAGAAAAATTTGGCTTTTTTAATTAAACTTTATAAATAAACTGATTAATTTAATTTTAAAAAAAAGTTTAAATAACCTTTTAAATATGCTAATAACGAACGTCGAGCTATTGCCGAATTTTGATTTAATTTATTTAAGCTTTATTAATAAATATTAAAAAAAAATCGGTTTTATTTTATACGTAACAGTTAATACGTAACCTAATATAACCTTTACGATATCCCGATTCGCCCGATTTAACTTAAACTCTAATAATGTATATTATAAAGCGGCCGATCGAATTATATTATATTTAATCGGAATTAAGACGTTAACGTTGCAGTTCGGAAATAAGGATTTGTTGGATATATAAAACGATACTTTTTTCGCGGATAATACGATCGATCGAAAAAGTTCTTAAGTTTACGTTATGAAATTATTTAAAAAAGTAATAAAATAACGGGCGAATAAGCAAAATATAATAATTACTTTTATAATAGAAACGGAATTATTATTTCTTACGTAAGTTGCAAAAAAAGTTTTATTTAGTTTTCGATTAATCAAAAAGCTTGGAGTTACCTTAAATGCTGGACCGTTAAATATGTAGTACGATAACTAATAAACTATACGGCTTATTAACGCCGATGTCGCCCTGTTACAGACGAAGTTACGGCATGTAGATATATATAATTACTAGTTACGAAAAGCCGCAAAAAGGGATATGATTAAAGTAGATTATATATTTACGGGCGATATGCTGGCTGATGGGTTAACGAAGGCCTTAATACGCGAACCTTTTAGGCATTTCAGAAAGCAGTTAGAACTGGTGGATATTACAGAAGCTATCGATCGGCGGAGGAACAACCTGCAAGTGATTTTAAAGGAGGAATTGGTTAATTAGGAGGATTCTATCGCCGGAGGAGAGGTGGAATGGAAAGCTGTGGCTTTAGGAAGTGATGATAAGTGCTGATCAACGCCGTGATTGCGTTAAGGCGTTGAGGGGGTGTGTTAGCTAGCAGGGGTTGCATTAGCACCCTATATACGGAATGGCTCCCTCTGATCGGAACATATAGGTTCCATGACTAGACTCCATAAAAAGAGGAGTGCGCGTTTTAGAGCGTCTGCAGCTAGTTGTTTAATACAACACAACTGATGTCCCCTATATCCGACAGTTATGGATAATAACGATACAATAAAAACGATACGATTAAAAAAACGGAAAAAATTAACGTTATTAATTGCAAGAAATTAAAATATAATAATTCCTTTAAATTCTTTTAAATTTCTTTAAGCTTTTATAAGTTTTTTTTAAATTCCTTTACCGTTTTACTTACCGATACCTTATACGATAAATATTATACTTTACTTATAATTAATGCGCCCGGCTGTATTCGCCCGGAACCGGGAATTAGTAATATGTTTTTTTACTTTATTTCGAAGTTAATCTTTATCGAATATCTTAATAATAAGATAAGTTTTTGTACGAATATTTTTTTTATTCGTAATAATCGTAAAATGTTAACCTTAAATACCTTAAACCGTTTCTTCTGGAAAGTACAATTATACCTTTCGATAAACCCGATATAATTATT
The DNA here is from genome assembly GCA_004155945.1 of Monosporascus sp. mg162. Taxonomy (NCBI): domain Eukaryota; kingdom Fungi; phylum Ascomycota; class Sordariomycetes; order Xylariales; genus Monosporascus; species Monosporascus sp. mg162. The sequence continues at coordinate 36,890 of QJNY01000009.1, forward strand.
ATAAGTTCTGTTAAAAAAGTTAAAAATCGATTAATATTTAAAGAATAAATATATTCCGTATTAATTAAAATGTTCCGATGTTATATGTTATTGTTTCGCAAAGTTTGTAAGGTATTAAGTTAGGTATACCGAATACCTAAATAAATAATTTAGTAATGCATTTAAAATTTTTAACAAAAATAACTATAAAATAATCTAAAAGATTAGCCCGATAAACTTTGACGTATACTGGATAAGTTATTAAGTTTTTTATTAACTGGAAATACCTGATTATATTAGATTAAGTATTTGCGGCCGCTTAAAAGTTTTTACTTTTAATTTATTATTATAAGTACCGACCTGTAACTAGATTACCGATAACGTTAATAAATATAGCCTTAAGTATTTAGATTAATTAACGGATTTTATTAACGATATTACGAAAAAGCTTAAATACTTACCTTGATATGTTTAAAAGTAATATGGTATATAACGTTATTATTATTTTAAAATTTAGTTACGTCCTAATTATTATCGAGATAAATGCGGCGAAGACGTAACGTTCCGATATTAGTATATGGCCTAAGGATTCGATTAATAACTTGCGGATTTGCCGGATGTACTGGGATTATCGAAGTTGTTAATAAAGACCTGGCGACAGAATTGTTACGGGGTATCGGCAGGTTAATTAGAATAGGTACAGGCGTTACTGATTGTCGATTACCGATTATTTATTTAACGATATTGGTAGGCCCTAGCCTAGATCATCATTACGTTATCGTACTAACGTTATGCGGGTACGATAGACGCCAAGTCCATCTACATACTTAATTCACTTAGCTAGCAGATATATTAATTTTACATTATTAATTGTTACCTTAATGATTACCTACCAAATGGTAGTATCTTTTTTTGTCCAAAGGGCCTTAATATAATACAATACAATCTTCTAATCTTTTATTTTCGCTTCGCTTTTTTTACATATTCTCGTTATTCCACTTTGTACCACTGCTACCAAAAAGGCGTTAAGTAATAACAAGGCGTTATTACTTCCATAAAGCTTTATCGTTATCATCAAATTTTTATACTTTTTATTAAGCTTTTTATCAAAACCTTATTTTCATTACCTAAATAATAAACCTTGCACAAAACCGAAACTTAACTTACGTAAAGAATATTTGCAAGGTTATTATATTCTTAAAAAAATTCCCTAATTATCCAATCGTTGCCAAATTGCCCCAGTATTAAGTTAACCGAATTTTGCATTCCGGCGTTATTTATAACCTTGATACGAATTATTAAAAGCATTAAAAGTAACGTCGAACGACTAGGTCCCAAAGTACAAATACGAACGTTGACCCAGTCGACGGCTGGATTATAAATAACTAGGCCTTTAAATACGTTTATTATTAAGCTATCAACTTCTGCAACCAGTAGGATATATCTGCTGGCGACGGAAATCTATTTAAAAACCTTGCAATTACCGTTAATAACGCGGTATTATTTTCAGCTATTTCGAATTTATTACCGCTACCGTATAAACAGTAACTAACTTTACCATTACCGCCGTCGTATAAGCAGCCAAGATAACGTTTATATAAATAATAACGAACTTTAGGAACGAGCTTTCCAAAAACCCGGTTACCTTTACCTCGTTATCCACTTGCCCTAAATCTATTAAATGTTAGCAACGCCGTAGCTTCTATCGACGATTTGATACTCGTTAACCGCCTTCGGACGGCATTTCGAACGTTAAGTGCACCGGAGTTATCCTTAACAACGTTACATCGTCCTTAAAGTATTTCTACAGTTTCTTACGCGCTGCCGCGTATATTTGCCCCATTTGCACCTTGGCCAAATCGATTTCTGCAACGACAGCCAATATCTTCAGGCATTCAAAGTGACGATATAAGCCTTGACGAGGTAAATCTAACACCAAATGCTTATATGTCCGAAAATTAACAGTCCGAAGAATATCGGCAGGAATTCGAGCGGACGGACGACGACGGCGACAATATGAACGAACAGCCTGGACCGTTACACCGCCGTTATAGCTTTTAGCAATTAAATAACAATAATAATAATAACAATAACGACAAGATTAACGAGATAACAGCAGCTATGCTTGCGGCTATGCAAGTCGGAATGTAAAGTTCTATAGGTAATTTCTTTAACAAAATAAAGGAAATAGCTATTATTTTCAAAAAGTTAACTTAACGCAAATAATCTGCTAAGGGTTAGTAGATATACGACTTAGGATATTTCCAGCCGGATTTAAACAAATTATTTAGCGAAAGCGATTATATTGTCGTTAGCAAAAACGTTTATTACCGTAACGGTTTTTTGTTTATTAATAATCTGCGCGAAATACAAGATAATAACGATTATAAAACTGAAATTATCGCTAAAAACTTCCATTAACTTCTGCGTAACTCTGCCTAGATATAATAATCGGTTTAGCTATTATTAGCATAACGTTTGGAGTACAAAATCGATAACGAAAAGGTATTGGCGAAACTGATAAAAAAGTTCAAAATTAACAAATCCGACGCCTTAAATTATTTTAAAAATGCGAAATTTACTAGGAAAAATATTATCAATAACAAATCGTTCCGTAACTGGGTAATAAAAATCGTTCGTTATTATCGTACATATAAAATAAACGACTTTATGCAGTAAATAACATTCGTTTACGATAGTTTAAACCTCTATTTTTAGAAACTTATCGTCCGTTTAGTTAAAAAGTTAACTTTCGATAATTATATAACCCATTTGGAGGAACGCCGAAAAACATATCGACGTCGCCTTTTAACTAACGGTTTAAAACCTTAAAATACCCGCCCTTATATAACGTTAAACGAAATGTTAATTCGTAATTAATTACCTTCTGCTATTAAAACCTTACTTACTTAAAAGCTTTTAATAAAAAAAGCAACTGCCTTTGCCGTTAACGCCGAGGACGTCGACGATCAAATCGACGATAACAACGCTTACAGTTAAACGACCAACCAAAGTATCGAGGCGGAAAACGCCCCTTTCGGCTATAAAGCCGAAAACGCAGCCGTAACAGCTACAACAATTTTAATTACAACAACAACTACAACTATAACGGTCGTTACGGCAATAGCCAATATTTAAATAACGCTAACCGTCACCCGAATTCGAACACAAGTTACTAACTACCTTTAAACAATTACAAACCGTACCGCCGTAATTACGGTCGCGGTCGAAAAGGCCGTTTTAATAATTAAAACTTCCGCAGCTACAAACGACCCATACGTCGTTAGCAACGTTAAATTTATCTAGGCTAGCGATTAAGTAACAGCTATTTCGAAAACGAAATATAATTAAATTTTAATGAAAAAGGTTGACAGGAAAAAAAGAATTAATTACAAGCCGACGGATATATTATAGTAGATAATTATCAGGATAAGGAAAAAGTATATATAAGTAAAGTAAAAAAAGATAACGACGGTTTCGATAAATTAATTTTCGTATCGTCGCCATCCCATACCGAACGGAAAATTAAAGCAAATAAAACGAATGTTACGAAAAAAATTTACAGAAAACATAATTAATTATATAATACTCGTTTTTAATATTTTTAATATATATATTTTAATACTTATATATCTTTTAAAATCCCGAATAAGCTAACGATAAGTAAACCAGTTACGATAAAAACCATTATCGATAAACATTTTCAAAAAAGCTCTCGGCAGGAAAATATAAAGCCTAATATTTTTAATAATAACATTATTATTATAAAGCTTAAGAACGTATAACCTATTAACGCGTTAATAAAGTATATGTATATCAAAGTTAAGATACTTACCGGTAATACCCTAATATCCGTTTGTATTAATTTAAAAGCTTTTTATTAATTCGTTAACAGAAAATAATTCGAAAATACGATCGTTTATTATAACGAAACTAACGTTATTAAGCCTATTACCGTAAGCGGTATAAAAAGCAAAGTTTAGTTAATAAAGCAAGTTATTCTTTCCCTTAACATTTTAGGCAAATTAAAGGCCGGCGTATAACAGAAAGGCCGAATATCTGTTACGGTATAAATTATGGATAAATTGGCTCCAAGTTTGCTTTTAGGTAACGAATTTACCGATACCCATAGCATTATTATTAGTTACCTAAAAAAATCGATTACGATAAATTCTTATAACGATATGGTAATCCTTATAAAAATCCTTAAAAGACGTGAACTTATTTACCGTCGCGTAATAACTTTAGTTATAACAATTATTCCGCCAAAAATAATGCTTAAAATTCCCGTAACATATACGGATTTCCCGCCAATCGACGACGACCTGGAAATTAACCGGAATTACGCCTTTTAAACCGAACTTCCGAAAGCTATTAACGCTATTATCGATATAAAAACGCTAAGAATAATAATATATCTTAATTTTACGGACAAGCCGTAACGCGTCCACCGTAAATAACGCTTCGGGTCCATCGACGACATCGACGCCGAGGGTTATTTTCTAACTATATAGGATCGTATTAATTTGGTAGCAACGGCGTTATTAATACTAAGCAACAAACAGAAGTTTTAGCTATTAAACGAATTCTATATTAACGACAATACCTTTTAGGTATTAACGTCGAACAAAGCAAACGTGGACGATTTCTACGATATCTTAACCGATGTTACAAAGAACCGTAAAAAGTTCTTATTGTTTCTTTATACCAAGCTAACTATATCTAAGTTAATTTTGTCCAAAAATAATATTAATATTTGCACAGACGACGAGCTGGCCGTTAAACGCATAAAAAAAGTTATCGAACAATTTGACATATAACGAAATAAAGGAATTATCGATATTCCGAAAAATAAAAAGATAACCATCGACCTGGTGGATAACTGGCAACAAACATATAAAGCGGCAATTCCCTATCCTCTAAATCGTTAAGACCAGAATTACGTCAACAAAACGTTCGACGCCATATATAAGGCGAGAAGGATGGACTAGATAAGGTTTTTTACACCCTTCGCCGCAGCCGTATTCGTAATATACCATCATTTAACGCAAAAAAAGTTAAAAGGTCGCCCAGTTATAAATATATAACTACTTAACAGAAACGTTATTCCCGACGTTTACTTACTGTTACGTATCGACACCATCGTCGGCTCGTTAAAAAGCAAGCGATTTATTACTGTAATAAATAAATTATCCTTTTTTTACCAATTACTTATCGTTAAAAAGGACCGTTACAAAATGGTCGTCGTTTTATCCCGAAAACTTAAAGTATTATACGTCGCCTTAATAAACTATTACAATTTTTCCGCGTTTACTTAACGATTCCTTAACTTACGTTTCGAACCGCATAAACGATACGTTAAAGCCTATATAAATAATATTGTTATCTTTAGCGACAACCTGAAAAACTATCTTAAATACTTACGCGCCGTATTTAGCGTTTTTAATAAAGTCGGCATTTTACTTAACCCGAAAAAGTTATATATCGGCTATTTATTTATTAAACTCCTTAATTTCCAAGTCGACGCCTATGGTATATCCATAACTTCCAACAAACTCGAAACTATTCGCAAAATCAAATTTCTTACGACGTTAGGAACGGTTAAGAAATATATCGGCATAACGGTTTTTTTCCGCAAGTACGTATTATAGTATTAACAAAAAATCCAACCGTTGCAACTTTGCAAAATAAAAATATTAGCCGATACCGCCAAAAAAGAAACTATCCCTAAAACGTAAACAGCAAGGAAAAAATGGATAATATGCTAAGTTTTCGATCCGAAAGCAATCGAACGTAACGCCTTTAACATTTTATAATTCCAGTTATGCGATAACTCGGTATTCGTACATTAGGATTACGATAAAACTATTTTCGCAAAAATCGACGCATTTAAAGCCAAAAGTTTCGGCGTCGTTATTTTCTACCTGAACAAGTTATAAAACGGAAAACGTATACCGACGGATTTTATCTTATTTATTATGTTTCTTTTTAAAGTACTTACGAAAACAAAACGTAATTATAACGCGATAAAGTTCGAAATCGTATATCTTATATAAACATATTACAACTAACGAATATATTTCTAATCTTGTTAATAGCCCGTCGTTATATTAACAAATTATAAAGTTACATCAAATATTATTAACCAAACATATTTAAATACCCGAGACGTTATCAAAATAAATATATATCTAATAACGGCATCTACGTATTTTTTGTAATTCCGATTCGACGTCCGCTATATCTCCGGAAAAATAAACGTCGTTCTAAACGCCCTTTTTAAACTGCTTACAAACGATATAAAGGAAAACGTCAAAAAAGCCAACGATTAGGAAAAATTTACCTTTAAAAACATTTTTAATAAATACGGATATCTAGCTGTTACGAATATTTTAATCGATCCAGCTTTTCGTTAACGAATTATTAACGGTTATAAATATAATAAACAATAAAACAAACTGAAAACTTAATTAACTCGAATAAGTAAAGTATAACAATTAACCAAATATCGATACGAATTAATTAACGATTTAATTTATTACGTACTTAAATCTAGCTAACGTAATTTTTATATACTATCGTTATATGTCGGTAAAGTGCTACAAATAATACATAACGATAAGCATTATTTCGGACCAAAACGAATATTATAAAACCTAGACGGAATTACTATCTACGGTTTAACTCGAAAAATTATTAATTACGTTAACCATTATCTAAAATACGTTACGTTAAGGATAAACCGTTAACGTTAACTCGGAAAGCTAAAACCCATCAACAATCTTACCATATTATTCCATAAAGTAACATAAGATTTTATTATTAACCTTTCCGAAATATCATTAATTAATACGCTTTGGACCGTTACGGAATTTAACCGCTTTAATACGGCGATAATTATCGTCTGCAAATTTAACAAAAAAGGAATTATCCTTCTCGGCGCAAAAACGTACAAAGTTACATATTAAGCGTTATTACTGGCTCGAGCATTACTGCTTTACGATTAAAGCTGGTTACGGAAAACGATTTCGGATCGAAATCCAAAATTCGTTTCCGATATTTGGCAAAGCCTTTTTATACGATCAGGTACCAAATTAACGTTATCGACAAGTTATTACCTTTAAACAAACGGTTAAATAAAACGAAAAAACTAGGACGTCGAAATAACGCTGCGTTATTATTATGTTAATAACGAAAATTTATAGGTCGACATTATTCCCGTTTTCCAACATAATATAAATAACTCAAAATTATTTATTTTTAAGCGTTTACTTAACGAAGTAATTTACGGTTTTAAACTACGTTTATTATTATCGTTAATCGAGGTATTCCGATTTGCCGTTAACTACGAAATCCTAAAACGGTTTTATTAAAAAAAAGCCGAAACGGCGATCGACTTTATTACAATTAACGCCAAAATTAAGTACGATAAAACGCATAAATTATTATTATTCGACGTCGGTAACGAAATCTACCTTAAATTATATCGTAGTTACCATTTTCCTGGTAAACCGTTACGTAAATGGTTATATTAACGCATAAAATTATTTACTGTCGTCAAAAAAGTCGGCGACTTTGCATACGAACTAAATTTCCTACGTTATTAATAAATATACCGAACCGTTTCCGTTATACAGCTTTTACCTACGCCAAAAAGCAAAAATATATTCAACCGTCGACGCCTATCCTTAGGCGCAGTTATTATCGAAGGAGACGACGACAAATAACGTTCTTACGAAATTAAGAAATTCCTCGGCCGTCGGATTATTTCAGGCGGAAAAAAACCTAAATTATAATATTTCGTACGTTAAAAAGGATATTCCGCTATAAATAATATATAGTACTTACGAACAATATTAATACAAAACGCCAGCCAGCTTGTAAACGAATACGACAAAATATATAAGTTAAATACGAAAAAACATTTTCGATAATTCAAAAATGCTATAAACGACGTAAATAACATCGTTAAACCGGATAACGAACAAATAAGTCGAAACCCCGAACCCGAATAAAAACTTGTCGACAAGATACCCGAAATAAATATTAAAATAATTCTATTTTTAAAACCATCAAATTAATTACGGTCGTTTACGTCCGTAATATCCGGATTAATAACGCGCTTCTTTTTTAAATCTTTCCTTACAAACTTCGAACCTTATAATATATCCTATTTCATTATTAACTTTATTTTAACATTTATTATCAAATTTTTACTTTATCGATTTTATTTTAACTTTTACATTTATTATTAATTCCGTTATATATAACGTTTAACGATATAACTTTTTTACTTATATTATCATTATCGTTATTAATACCGTTTACTTTAGTTATTACCGTTAAATTTATCCGACAAATTACATTTGCATATTATTAACAATTTCGTTTTATAATTTTAGCAACCGTAAATATAATACCGAATATAACGATTTTAACGATACCAAGCGTATTTAATACGGTTGCTACTTACGGTAACGACGTTAGTATCAGAAAAAACGAAAACCAGGCGCTAAAAGTATCGGCATTATGTACTTATTATACCTAGATATTCGAAAACGAAAACGTTCGTATATGGCTTATATAAAATACAATAATAAAACGTACCTTCCCGTTATTAATCCGAAAGCTAGTTAGCATAATAACGTCGACGCCAAAATACTAACACCACGTTATCGCCTATTATCTACCTCGTAATAACGGCAATCCCAGGAACATAATTACTTAACTTACTAAAATTACCCCAAACGCCTAATCCAGCGAAATTCGTTTTTACAAATAATTACGCGATATATTCCGTAACGTTTATACCGAAAAACAAAACAAAAACTGGGTTCCGGCATTAATAACGTTATTAAGCCCGGAATTAATTAAAGCCGTTAAAATTAACGGGGACGCAAAGTCTTATAAACTTTTACCCGAAGTTATCGTTACTTTATTGTACTATACCGGCTTAATATTTATGGTAATACCAACAAATAAACGGGTTATCTTTTAATATTAAAAAACGTTTTTTACGACGTTCGATAATGTTAAACCTGTAATATATTTTATATTACGTTTCCCGACTGCAAATACCAAATTTTTATCGTTTACCATAACGTTACTATATCGATAATTAAAGCCTAACCCAGCTGTATAAATAACTAATTTATTAATAACGCTACAACCGACAAACAAATATTTTTCCCTTAAATAAGCCCATCGCCGGTAACAAAGGCTACCGAAATTAAACGACCGAAACGATAAACATTACAGCCATTTTTATAGCTATTAATTTAATAACAAACGACATTACCGTTAATACCGTAAACCAGTTAAGCATTATCCGGAATATTATAAGGTTTATCAATTATTAACACTTTCGACCTCCTTTAACAACTTACGACCGCCGTTAATCGCATAAATTCCCAAATTACAAACCTTTAAAATAGTATTAATAATATAAAACAAAACTTAACCCGGCAAATTAACGACGCCGCCGTCAGCAAAGATACGGTATAACGTTTAACTAATAGCCTTAACGAATAACGAACCGAAGCCCGTAGCATAAAACAAAAAATTAAGTAACTTAAAAACGCAAACCGCATATACCGACAAAAACGATACGATAACGCAAAATCTGAAAAAGACGCTATCGCCGAAGACGAAAAGATTTCCGTCCTGGATAATCCAAATATTTAAGACAACGTTAACGATACTGCAAACGTTTTTCAGATAACGAACGTAAACGACGATACTACAAACGTTTCCAACTAAACCATTAAATCCGCGGAACATAACGAACTTCCAAACAACGTTTTCCTTAACGACGACGGCTCGATACGTCAGTTAACAAAAGCAAAGGCGCTTAAACGAAAGTAGGATTCTTTAAATTCTTTTCAAAGTTAATTCGATAATTTCTTAAAAAAATCCAACGAATTTGTACGATAATAGGATAACATTTAACAATTAACGGCATATCGTCCACTTTTACCTATATATCAATTAAGTTTGCTCGAAAAAGTTACATTATACAACATTAGCATTTAGGGCAACAAGATATTATTTTGCGATATATTATTATTAATATCTGGGATAACAAGGCATCGTTACCTTGCGGTAGATTATTATTAACATTTAGGACATCGTGGATATATAATTAGGAATTAGCAACCGTCAACCGAGACGTTAACATGGGGTCATCGTCTTTTGACGATAACATCCTTCGGAAGGGGCACATGGTAGGCCCTAGCCTAGATCATCACTACGTCATCGTACCAACGTTGTGCGGGTACGATAAACGCCAAGTCCATCTATACACTCAATTCACTTAACTAGCAGAGACATCAATTCTACATCATCAATTGTCACCTCAATAAATACCTACCAGATATTAAGAATTGGACTAGGTTTTAGGGTTGTATTAGTTATTTTTGTTAATAGAAGTATATATCGAGCCGGCTAAGGTTTTAAAAGTAACGGATTATTTATAACCGGTATTTTTGGTAATAAATTATTTTAATTAAGGTTTATGTTACGGAATTTGTACTGGAAGGTAAAGGTAATGTTAAAAATAAATACTTGACAATATATTAAGGTTTATAACTTGCGAACGTTATCAGGATTATATAAAAGTTTTGAATTCCGAATATTACTTAATAATTTATCGATACAACGGATTAATAGTTTGGAAAATATAAACAAGTTTAATACCGCCAAAATTCTACGACAATAATTAAAGACTTGGTTTAATATATTAATATTAGCTTTAACTTTAAGATCGACAGGCTTCTTGGTACCAGAATTTAAAGGCTTATTACTTGGACCGGACTTTTTCTTAATGGACGATTTTTTCATAACATAAATAAAATTACCTAGGTTTGTATTATTGCGAAAACCCTGGAAAATTGCGTAAATTTAATAGCTGACGAAAACTTATAATGGTATTAATTAATGCAATAAGGATAATTATATATATATTTGGATATATATTAAGTCTAGAGGGAAAAGTTGGATTGGTATTACAGAAAAGCTGCAAAAAAGGTATAAGTACGAAAACGAATGCATATATCTGATCAAAGAAAGCGACGACGACGGGACCTTCCCATAAAACTTCGGATAAAATTTTCTAAAAATTTTTCGGCGCACACATTTTATCTGCAAAAATTCGGTACATTAGCCCTGGATGTACTTGATTAATTGGACGTACGAGTTACTGGCAGATTCTAGCGAATTCCTGTACCTATACAACAATTACACCTTAATACCTGCAAAGCATTTACACCAATACACTTATATACATATATCACATATCATCCCTAGCTATTACTATTATCCCCAAGTCACCCAATACCATACCTAAGTACATTAATCAATACATCCCCAATTACTATATCGTAGTTCAAAAATCGTACCATGCAAAATAAAAACGAAAGCTTTAAAAAGTTAAATATCTCGGATTCTGGAAAGCTTGCACAATCAGCTAATATACCTATATAGGAAAAAAATTGATATAGTACAATTCCTCAAAAAGATGCATAATAGTAATTTTATCCCCTACCCCGTAAAAGAAGTTACGCTTCAAATTCGTTTTAATCGGCTTATTCCCATATACCTAAGAGATATAAACGGCTAACGTCCATAGAAAAATATCAACCCGTTGCCATACTAATCAACAAAACAATAAAGTAACGAAATAATGGGATATCTTTAACAAACCATTATAATCGTTCAAAATAAAACCTACTTGCGTTCCGAAAATATTATTACTCTCATCCAAATAATCGCCTAAGACGTACCTTTAAAAATTATCGCCGTTATTCCAAAAGATAGACGAATAATCTTATATAGCAAATCCAAACCAATTTCTAATAAAACTCAAAAAACAATTAATACCAATAACCCGAAATATATATAATTTATCGCCCAAAGTAAAGTTCCGACTAATAAAAGTCTAATAAGGCATTAAATTAATATATTACACGACCGATCAAAACGTTTAGTACTAATATTCGACACCTATGCCACCGAAAATCGTATCTAGTTACTATTCCAATGAAATGGTGCAGGGTGCCGAGCTAGAGGGCATGGCTTGGCTAATTAGTTAGTCAGCTCCACATATGTATTTCTAGGAGCTCTATCGTCGAGCGCAACCCCGAGACCTGTTCATCATCGTTTATCGTTCATCGTCTAAACATACACATCTCTATTTTAGAATCTGGTTCAACCTGGACCCAAATATAATGTTTTCGTTTGCTTTCATTACCGTTGCATTCGGTTATTTTATCGTAACCCGCCCATTAAAGATGCTTTAATCGGAACTAAATCTTCCCGTTCCAATTTAAGTAGCTGCCAAGGAAAGGATATTGGCTTTTGTTAGCTGCCGACGGACCTTAATTTCCGATTAACAAGTCGAAAAAAACGAAAGGGACGAGATTTTAATTAAATATATTTATATTCGAATACAACTACGACAATAATTACGGATACGATAATTTAAACGATATATAATAATAACTATAATTATAATAAAAACGTAACCTTTTATACGATTAATAAAAAAAGTTGTTAAATTAAAATATTATTACGAAAATAATTTAATTCGGACGACGGTAAAAAAATACAAACGCGTATAAGTAATTAGATTTAAAATATAAATTAATTACTTAGGTTTTATACCGATTGCGTAATTTAAAATATTATACGTATTAATAGGAAAATTACGTAATAAGATAAAATATAAAATTTAATTAATAAGATTTAAAAAAGTTAAAATTACGTCGTTGGCGACGTAGTTATTAAGATTTGGATTAATTAAAATAAATGCAGCGACGACAAAATTAACGATATGGATAAAATAACGAATACGAACAAAAAAAGAATAAAATTATAAAATTACTTATTTTGCATACGAAAAAAAAGTATCGAAAAAAGAATAACGTTTTTTAATATCATGTAAAAATTAGGAAAAAGACGTTATAAAATATATTTTGAATCTTTTTAGCGTTAATCGGATAACATTTAATTTGGTTATTACTAAATGGTATTATTTAAGATTTTTTTTTTTTTGTTACGTTTAAATATTATAGCGTTTAAGTTGGCAGTAAAAATATTAATTAATAAGTTGGAAAAAATGCGATTAAATAATTAACGACGTAGCGATAATTAAGATGAAATTATTCGGACGGATAAAAAAAAAAAAGGTCGTTTACTTTTTAAGTTTAAAGGAAAAGGAAAATGTATTTAAAACAATTATTACGGATAGTTATTTACTTTATGCTTAAATATATTTCGTTTAAAATAGCATTTTAAAACTTAAGTAATTTAAGGACTAATAGTATTAATTAATTTAAAATAAGCTTTAGCAAGTTTTTTAGAAGCCCGTCGAAGCTTTTTAAATTTATTTTTTAAATTTATTTACAATACGGATTATTGCTAATACCGAATTTTTTTAATTTTACGAAAAATCAAAATCTTATTTTAAATACGACCGCTTAATACCGATTAATAAAGAACTTTTACGATAATAAGTTTAACGATATTAAATCCTAAAATATTAACAATTTAATTAAATTTTTAAAGTTAATTAAAAATACGATTACTTAAATAAATTTAAAAATCGTTATTAATATACCGTAAAACCGAAATATTACATTAGCTTAAAACTTAAAATTATTTATAGGATTAAAAGTACTTATACCGGACGTTATATTTTTTGGATTTATTAATTAATTTAATTACGATTTTTCTGTTAATATTATAAATAAGTATTTATTTTTTATAATTCTTCCGGATTTTCGTTTTTTAAAAATTAAAATTACCGACTAGTTTAAAAAAGTTAATAAACTGTTTACGAAATATAAGTTTAAAGAATTTAAGATGATTGCCGAGTTATTTTATTAAATTAATAACCTTTTTATAAAAAACCGGATTAAAGCTGTATTTAACGATATAACTTAATAAAACGAAATATTTAAGCGTATTTTTAAAACTTTTAAGTTACAAAATTTAAAGCAAATTCGGACCGCCAAAAATTGATTAAGGATTTTAACGAAGTAAATTTAATACGGTATCCTTAATTATGTTTATAAGTATTATTTAAAATATGCTATTAAAGTAAGAAATATCCTGGAAAAAGTTAAGCAAAAAAGTAAAATAATTATTAAGGACGAATATATTAAAAGTTTACTAAAAGGGTTATCCGTTAGTTATTTCGAAAAGATTTTTAATAATTCGTTTATAAAGTTAAAAAATTTATACGTAACTAATTACGATAATATTTCGCCATTAATCAAAAATTAAGTTTTAAATAAAGCAGGATTTTTTTAATATAAAGAACGTAAGCGATAATAAAAAGGTATTCGTTTCGATATTAATTTAAAAAAAACGGTTTAACTCGATTTAATAATTTAAGTAATAACGACTAAAAAACCTTTAATTGCGGTTAAAACTATTTAACTATATTAAATAAGTATCAAAAATTACGAATATGCTGCAGAATTTAAAGATTATATAAGCCCGATAAATTTAAAACTTAAAAGTTTTCAAAAAAAAAAAATTGTAACCGAAAGGTAACCCAGATATCGTAATATTATGTTTCGTTAAAATAAAAAGTACTTTAGGTATATAACTATGGTATTAATCCGTCGATTAATGCAGTTAATTTCCAGCCGGATAATTATATTCGATTAAGCCCTTACCGTAAATAAGGCGAATACCGAGGTTAAAAAGGTTATCGTGGAAATTATTAAGGTTAAGGTAAACGCTTTAATAACTTTAATTAAGGTATTTATTAGTTTTGCTTAAAGTTAAGATATATTATGTAAAAGTCTCGTTTGTTCGTTAATATAAAAATTACAGGTTTGGTTTTACTTGCCGACGATAAATATATTATTTTTCTTAAATCCCCGGAAAATAAAGTAACGTTAGGTATAATTTAATATTTTTAAGTTTTAAAGAATTAGGCGATCGAATAGCAGATTTCAATTTAAAAGAAGATTTTAAAATAAATTTATAGTTCGTTAGTTTTTTCTGCCCGATTTAAGAAAAAAATGCGATATTTTAATCGGCGAGACGATATCTTTAAGAGCGTAAATAATTAATTAACTAGCTCCGACCCGGATATTAATAATTTCATTAAACCTTAAAAGTATATTACGATTTTAAAGCCGAATCGATAAAAGTCCGATATTAATTAAAATAAGGTAACCGACATTAATATAATTTATTTCGTCGACCATAACGGAAAGCTATTTTATAAAAAGGTACTGTTACGTAAACGGCTATAGAATAACCCCGTCGAAAGTAAAAGTACCCGGTATCTGGAAAAAGTTAAAGCCCTGGAAATTAACGATTTTGATTAACCGACTGTACTTATTAACGTTATAATAGTTAAACGTTTTAAAGATAAAAAAAACGAATTTAAAAATATAAAAAGGAATAAAACCGAATATAAATTTAATAACGACGAATTAATATATAAGGGATTATCGTTTTATAATATGGAAGTCGGCGTTTAAATAAATAATATTATTTAAACGGATAATACTTTTACTTATAAAGGTTTAATCGATAAATATATAATTAAATTCTGGAAAAAGAAAATCGAGAAGAACTTTAAAAGGAAGTTTGAAATTATTTGATTCGAATTAATCGAAATTTGCTTAGATTTCGGAAAGGTTTTTAAGAATTTTATAACCGCTAAAATTTTGGAAGTACTTAATTATAAAAATAAGAAAATAATTAAGGTAACCGAAGCCGAAATACGAAAATTAAAAATTCTAAAAATAAAAAGATCTGCTAGAATCTTTATTATAGATATCGGTTATAAAGTAAAGAGCTAAAAGGAAACTAAAATTTTGTCGATTTAATAATGCAATCTAGTTAAATATATTACCTTTTTGTTTAAATTAGCAGTTAAAGTAGGTTACGGAAATAGTAAAAACTTAATTAATGGAATTATCGACATTGGAGCAAAATTAAGCGTTATAATTACGTTGTACGTTAAGCGACATAGATTGGTTATACGATAAACCTGCGTATCGTTTTTAGGCTTTAATTCTTAAAAAAGGACTTTATTCGAAGGTATAATCGAGGTTTTTATTTGGTTAATTAGCCGATTAATTATTATTTTATTGTTTGTCGTTAATAATTATTACGTTGCGTAGTTATTAATCTTGGGACTTAATTTTATGGCTAAATCGAAGATAACGTTTAATATGAACCCGGACGTAATAGAAGGAATTTTAAAGCTTGGTCCGGCGAAGATTATTATTTTTTTAGTTTTTTTAGGATAAGTTATGCGTAATATTCGTATTAACGAAAAGTTAAAAAAAAAGCAGCCGGTAAAATAGTAAGCCGCTTTACTGGCGAAAGCAGGTTTACAAACGAAGGGATAAACGAATAAGTTATAAGCTTTTTTATCTTTTCGGTTAATAATATTTGTATTAATTAGGATATAAAAATTATTTAAAAAATTATTAATAATAAGTTGGAATCCGGAAATAAGATTTTAGGTTAATTTAGCGATAAGAAACTGGCATATATTTTATATGGAATATTGTGAAACGAAATGCAATAAAAAGTTAATAATAATCGAACCGTTTAAATTAATACGATATATAAATTTAAGTGGAAAAAAGTAATCCCTGTCGACGATGCACCTTTTAATGAATTAGTACCTTTTGGAAACCCGAATTAGAAGGTTAAGGAATTCGAAAATGTTTAGCAAGCTATTAATTAAGATAGAAAGAAATCCGATAAACCTGGTATACTTTTAGTTGCTTTGTTTTTTAGATTTATTACTATACTTCGAAGAACCCGATTTATTAAAGAACGCGTCGACGAAGTTCTTAATTAATTAAAAGATAAGTTTACTTACGTAAAAAAAGCTGTTTTAACTTGGAATTGGAAAAAGTGTGGCAGAATTAAATTAAGTGTCGTATTAAATTATAAGATTCGAACGATCCTTTATAAAGCGTGGCAAGTTAAGGGCATAATAATGCCGGCGATCATCAAAAATAAGCTGATTGAAGTATTAAAAGTACGTATTTAACGAAATATCTTCGAATAATTTTATGCTGTATATAAAAATACTTGGTTCCTAATTGAAAAAAAGAATGGTAGATTTCGATTAATTAATCTTGTAACTAAATTAAAAGTTGTTATTTTGCGAGATATCTTTATACCGGATAAGTGCGACAAATTTTCCGCGGATTTTATTATATGCTTTTTAATTATTTTAGTAAACTTTTTTTTAAATTACGATTAAATTATTTTAGTTTTAACTAGCAAAGATTTTATTATTTTCGCGATATCGTTAAAACTTTTAAGGCACATTATTATGCTTTAATGGTTTACTAATTCTGTAACTTATTTTTACCGCGTAATTAAAAGGATTTTAAACGATTTGATACTTAATATCGCCCGGCTATTCGTCGATGATATTGGAATTAAAGGCCCGAAAACAAGATATAACGATAAAAAAATCTTTTTAGGAATTCGGCGATTCGTCTATAAGCATATCGTTAATATAAATAAGATTTTTCTTAATTGCAAGCTTGTTAGTACGACGATTAATATAAAAAAGTTTTAATAGTATTAAGAAATAACCGTTATAATCGGATTTATTTATAAAACGAATAGGCGGCGACCAGATATAGCTAAAATAAAAAAGATCCTAAAATTTTAGTTATATAAAAACGTTTCGGAAATTAAAGCTTTTTTAAGTATTATCGTTTATTAGCGAATATTTATTACGTATTTCGTTATTAAGATAAAGCCTTTTATACGTTTATTTCGGAAAAATTAACTTTTTATTTAAGGCTTCGATTAGGATTACGTAATAAAAAGCGTTAAAAAAGCGATTATTATAACCCCGACTTTAATTATTTTAAATTATAACCTTAATACCGGAAAAATTATTATAAAAATAAACGCAAACAAAGAAAACTTTGGAAGTACTTTTGGCCAATTAATTAATAAAGTGAAATATTCCGCGCGTTTTAAAAAAGGTATTTAAAAACGTATTAAGTTAAATTAGTTATAACGTTAATAAATTAAAATGTCGAACTGTTTTTAAAATTTTAAGGAAATTCCGGAACTATATTTATGGAATCCGATTCGGATTAAAGATTAACGTTAAAATGGTGGTAATTTAAATTAATAACTTTTTAAGGTTTTTATTTGGTATTGTAATTGTTCGTTAGGTCGTTTAAATAAAAATATTCGATTTCGAAATTAAATATATCCCCGGTAAGAAAAATATAATAACGGACGGTTTATCCTGAAAATTACTTAAAGCTTTTAACGTATTAAATAATTAATGGAAGAGAAAAGTCGATAATTTTATTAATATTTAGCTTAATATTATTCGGCTTAATTTTATTTTAATTAATATAGTTTTTATATTTATCGATACGGATCGGCGGTAAGGACCTTTTATTAGGAATTAGTTTAAAAAGTTGCAAAAGTACGTTAGGTTTTTATTAATATAAAATTTTCTTAATCGGCTTAATAATATATTTTTTTTAAAAGAAATACTTTTAAGTTTAAAGCGTTAAATAATTTTATTTAAAACGGTATTCTTTAACGTAAAGTAAATAAGAAATACGGCAGTCGGCGAATAGTTAATACCGAATAAAAGCGATTTGCAGTAATTAAATAATATTATAAGAATTATAGCTATAAAAAGCGAAATTCGACTTATCGTTATATAACAGCTTTATATTATTAACGTAATATATTTGGTTATATTCGGAAAGTAATATTTACATATGTTAAATGCTAAAAAGCAGCCGATTAACGCTTCGAAAAAGGTTATAGATTTTTGCAGCCAATTAACATAATTATTATTTAAATAATCGATATTTAGTTTATACCTAATAACGATAATTGTAAAATTACGGTCGAAATTAAGTACGAATTATTTAATTATTTAAAAGTTAAAGTTTTGCGATTAGTTACGCTAATAACGGTTAAGAAGTTTTTAAATAAGTACGTTTTTTATCGATATGATATTCCGATTAAAATTAAAATTAACCGAAGCTTAAAAAATAAAGGCGAAGTTATTAAAGTTTACGACGTATTAAGAATTAAAAGAAAAGTTGGTGCTGCGTATGTAGCATAGTAACAAAGCTTAATGAAAAAAGGATATATCCCGATCGTTAAAGCCTTGATGAAAGCGACGAATGGAACTGGCAAAAGATAGGTTAAGTTTTTGCTTAAGATGGTCTTCGCCGACAATACCATTGTGAAAAGTTATGGCCTTAGCCCTTATAAATTGCTGTATAGACAAAAAGCGCTTTTACCGATCGAAATAGTTCTGCCGATATAGAGAATTATAATTTGGAACTTAGATATTTCGAAAGAAAATTTGATTGTTTAAAAAATTCGGCTTTTAAAAAGGAAAGTTGAAAATATAGCCAAGGTTATTAAAGTAATTGCTAAGTAACGCCGTAAAGTAGCTAAACTGGCAAATAAAAAGGATAAAAACAAAATAAAAAATAGATTTTTAAAAATAAACGATTTGGTATTATTATATAATACGTTACGATATATAAATATATTTAAAGATATTAAGTTAAAGTACCGTTAAATTGGCCCGTATTTAATTAATAATATTATTAATTTAGTTATTTATTATTTAAAAGAAATTAATAAAACGAAGTTAAAAAGTACCTTTTTTATAATAAATTAAAGTAATTTGTAAAAGATAAAAGAGGATATTAAAAGCCGATTAATCTCTCTAAAGAAGACGTAACCGTGTAGACACAATTGGATAAAATGATAAATTGCTACCTCAATTCCTAGGCTTCACTAAACCTATACCTTTCACAGCTCCTATCCACGTCGATTCTTATCGAAATTCTGAACGGTTTTCGCAATCCGGAGCAGCTGGGCAAACCATCGTTCGTAATTTTCCGTATACCGTTCCAAAATCTGAACGTCGAAGTTGTTAAGCGGGTTACTATCTTTCCTTTCCAGTTTCGCCAATAGTTCCGTTATAATCGTTATATTTTTCGGCATATAATCTTGCAAAGATCGATTACCGTTACTTTTTCGAATCAAATCGTATCCGAAAATTAAAAGCCGAAGTTGATTTTCTTAAGAAAGATTTTTTAGGTCGACAGTAGTGTCGACAGTTTTAGCTCGTCCGAGAATTTGGTAGGAATTATGTACCGTTAGTAAAATGATTTTTGTAAAAATTCTGAGGTTCCGGATTACCGGTATCGCATATTCGAACTTGCGCAGCATGTTATCTTGGGTAATTCGAAAAGCTGTAGAAATAATCGAATGGTAAAACTGACGAAAGCTTGAAAAGATATTAACCTTTTATATACAGTTAAGGTTTACCGTTAAGGTTTGCTTTTAAGATTTATTTTTAAGGTTTATTTTTAAAATTTATCTTTAAGGTTTATCTTTAAAGTTTATTTTTAAGGTTTACCGTTAAAGTTTGCCTTTAAGGTTTATTTTTAAGGTTTACCGTTAATGTTTGCTTTTAAGGTTTATTCTTAAGGTTTACCGTTAAGGTTTGCCTTTAAAATTTATCTTTAGAGTTTATTACGTAAAGTTTAACATTTTTTAAGTTATATTATTTGACCCTGCCGAACCAGCCAACGAGTATAAAGTTTATTAAAGTTGAAGCTTATCGGCAACCACGCATTCGGCTTCAAAGTAAGGCTTTATGAGATTGAAATATTAATCTATCCTAACCGTAAAAACCATTGATCAGTTATCGTATTCGAAGATATTGGGTATAGTATTTATCGTACAAATTATATCGTATAATAATTTTCTGTGTATTTGGCTTAGCCTAAAAAATAAGGCTTGAACCTATTCGACCTTGCAAAAGCCGATTAATTTATAAAAAGATAACTGGACGAAATTATTTATTAATTAAAGCGACGATACGATATCGGATATTTCGGATGTTACGAATATTAAGTTATTTAAAAATTAATAGCTTAAAATTTTAAAACCTATAAAAATAAATATTAAGGTGTAAATATTAAATGGCCGTTTTAAAGGTTATGCGGTTATAAACGATAATAATACGATAGCGACGATACGATTAAAAAAAAAGAGGAAATTAATCCGTTTAATTATAAGGAATTAAAATATAATAATTTTTTTAAATTCCTTTAAGCTTTTATAAGTTTTTATAAGTTTCCTTAAATTTTTTTATTATTTTATTTACCGATATTTTATACGATAACCATTATGTTTTACTTATAATTAATATGTTTTATTGTATTGGTCCGGAACCGGGAATTAATAATATATTTTTTTATTTTGTTTCGAAGTTAATCCTTATCGTATATCTTGATAATAGGATAAGTTTTTATACGAATGTTTTTTTTAATTCGGAGCAATCGTAAAAAGCTAGTTTTAAATACTTTAAACCGTTCGTTCCGGAAGGTATAATTATGCCTTTTAATAAACTCGATAACGTCTCGGATAAGCGAACGGCTCAGACAAGCGAGCGGCTCGTTTCTGGGCACCTCGCAACAACTCATCCACATAATTCAACCACAACACATCAAATCAATCCCAATCAATCGAATACTTCTTTGTTAACTGTCTTTCCAACCTCTTTTCAAGTATGCACATTATATCAAGGCTTGTTGCAGACGTTATATTGACATTACTTTCCTTCAACCTGCCCGCAACCGACTTTCTTTTAACGCGTCTAAGCCAATATTACCCCTATTTCGTACGACCCAAAGCCGACCGATTAAATAACTATTCTCGACCGAATTCTTAACCCAAATACGCGAGCATTTCTTATCCGGCTTTAATACGTTAAAGATACGGCGGAAAACGTATTATAGAACGGGTTGGAAACGCGTTAGAAAGCGTATGGAGGGTCCGTGCGGGGCGTCTCGCTGGGCGTGTAGCGGGACGTATGGCAGAGCGTATGGCAGGGCGTATCGGACTTGATTTTGCAATAATTCGAGACTTACGCAATTATACGATTAAAACAAAAGTTTTTCAAAAAGAAAAAGACTTGTTATACAAAATGAACGAGTTCTTTTGGCCGGCAGAAAGGTCGTGGTAAAGAATTGTTGTTAACAGCTACTGAAAATAATCGGTCGCATATAGGTTAGGACGAAAGAATGGCAATCTGGCATGCGCAATAAGCCTTAATATAATGTACACACTTGGAAAGATGCTGGAGAGATAGTTAGTAAAGAAGTATTCGATTGATTGGGATTGATTTGATGTGTTGTGGTTAAGTTAGAGAGATTAGTTGTTGCGAGGTGCCCAAAAACGAGCCGTTCGCTTGTCTGAGCCGTTCGCTTATCCGAGACGTTATAGTTATTATAAGTCCCGTTAAAAAAGCTAGAAATTGATTAATACTTAAAAAATAAGTATATTCTGTATTAATTAAGATGCTTCGACGTTATATATTGTTTTTCGCAAAGTTCGTAAGGTATTAGGTTAGGTATATCGAATACTTGAATAAATAAATTAATAACGTATTTGGGATTTTTGGCAAAGGTAGTTATAAAGTGATTTAAGGGATTAGTCCGATAAATTTCGACGTATATTAAATAAGTTACCAAGTTTTTTATTGACTAGAGGTACTTAATTATATTAAATTAGGTATTTGCGGCCGTTTAAAAGTTTTTACTTTCGATCTGTTATTGTAAGTACCGATTACTAGCGGGATTACCGATAACGTTAATAGATATAATTCCGAATATTTATATTAATTAGCGGATTTTATTAACGATATTACAGAAAAGATTAAGTATTTATTGCGATATGTTTAAAAGTAACGTAATATATAATATTATTTATATTCCAAAATTTGGTTACGTTTTAATTATTATCGAAATAAATACGGCGAAGACGTAACGTTCCGATATTAATATATGGTTTAGGGACTCGATTAGTAATCGGAGAACTTGTCTGACGTGCTGGGATTGTCGAAGCCGTTGATAAAGACCTGGCGAATGAACTGTTATTGGGTATCGGCAGGTTAATTAGAATAGGTATAAGCGTTACTGATCGTCGACCACCGATTATCTATTTAACGATATTAAGGATTGGATTAAGCTTTAGAGGTATTTTAGTTACTTTTGTTAATGGTAGTACATGTTGTATTAGTTAAGGTTTTAAAAGTAACGGATTATTTATAACCGGTGTTTTTGGTAGTAAAATGTTCTAATTAGGATTTATGTTACGGAATCTGTACTGGAAGGTAGGGGTAAGGTTAAGAACGAGTACTTAATGATATATTAAGTTTTGTGATTTGCGAACGTTATTAGAATTGTATAAAGGTTTTGAATTCCGAATATTGCTTAAAAGCTTATCGATACGACGGGTTGATAGCTTGGAGAATATGGACAAGTTTGATACCGTTAAGATTTTACGACGATGATTAAAGATTTGGTTTAGCTTATCGATATTTGCTTTAATCTTAAAATCGATAGGTTTTTTAGTATTAGGATTTAAAAGTTTATTATTTAGATCGGACTTTATTTTAATAGACGATTTTTTTATAGTAGGAATAAGATTATTTAGACCTGTATTTTTGCGAGAACCTTGGGGACTGCGTGGATTTGATAGCTGCCGAGAACTTATGATGGCATTAATTAATGTAATAAGGATAATTATGTATATGTTTGGATATATGTTAGGTTTAGAGGGAAAAGTTGGAATAGTGTTGCAAAAAAGTTGTAAAAGAAATGTAAGTATAAAAATGAATGCGCATATTTGATTAAAGAAAGTAACGACGACGGTACTTTCTTATATAACTTCGGATAAAATTTTCTAGGATTTTTTTGGCGTATACGTTTTATCTGTAAAAATTCGGTATATAAACTTTAAATGTATTTAATTAATTAAACGTATAAGTTATTAGCAGATTTTGGCGAATTCCTATACCTATATAATAATTATATTTTAATACCTAGAAAGCATTTATATTTATACCAATATATTTATATATATATATTACATATTATCTTTAGTTATTATTATTATTTTTAAGTTACTTAATACTATACCTAAGTATATTAATTAGTACATTTTTAATTTTTATATCGTAATTTAAAAAACGTACTATATAGAATAAAGGCGAAAGCTTTAAAAAGTTAAACATTTCAAATTTTGGAAAGCTTGCATAATCAGCTAACATACCCGTATAGAAAAAAAATAATATGGTACAATTTTTTAAAAAGATATATAATAATAGTTTTACCTTTTATCCCGTAAAAAAAGTTGCGCTTTAAATTCGTTTTGATCGGTTTATTTTTATATACTTAAAAGACATTAATAATTAACGTTTATGGAGAAATATTAACCCGTTTTTATATTGATTAACAGAACCGTAATATAACGAAATAGTTAGATATTTATAGTAAATCTTTATAATCGTTTAAAATAAAACTTACTTACGTTCCGAAAATGTTATTGCTTTTATCCAGATAATCGCCTAGGACGTACCTTTAATAATTATCGTCGTTATTCCAGAAGCTGGACGAATAATTTTATATGGCAAATTTAAATTATTTCTTAATAAGATTTAAAAGGCGATTAGTATTAATAACCCGAAATATGTATAATTTGTCGTTTAAATTAAAGTCCTAATTAATAAAGGTTTAATAAAGTATTAGATTAGTATGTTATACGTCTGATCAAAGCGTTTATTGTTAATATTCGATATTTATATTACCGAGAATCGTATTTAGTTGTTATTTAGCTGTACCGAAAAGTATGGAGAAAATTAGGATTCGATAATCCGCCTGCTTATGTAGTAATCGTTAAGATATTTACTTAAACTAAATATTATACTTGCGGATTGTAAATTACTTATATTTTTTATATTATTACTTACGACCTTATAAAATAAGGAAATAAAAAGTATTTTTTAGCCTAAGACTAAAAGATAAGGACGTTAAAAGAAACGTAAGAAATTAGCTTAAAAACCTTCCGTTCCTATTAGCTGAAAAAGATAATAATGAACTAAACTTCAATTAATCTATCCGACCATTTTATGGTAAACGACGCTAATTAAAGTAACGTCTTAATCAGTTTCATTAATTATCTGTACGACCATTTCCGATATTAATGCCCCCATTTTTATTAATTTAAACTGGCCCATCGAAATCTACAGCTATACGTCTTGGTTTAATACCTACAAGATTACTATTCGAGATGAAGTATAAGCTTCGACCGAAAGTTAGTGATCAGCGAGTAATGGTTATAGTACAAAGTTAATATGTTACGCCGTACAAGTAGGTAAGAGATATATTCGAGGATGCCGGATAAAGACCTAAATTATATTTCCCGCAAGAATGGCCAGGTTAGGTTAAGTACAAGTTTTTGATTAGTATAAAGAAACCAAAGAACAGGGTTTAGAAAAAGCAGAAGAAAGTTAAGCAGAAAAAAGATTTGGCCAGACGTCAAGGACGAAGTCCTAAGTTAAAAATGATGAAAGATAAGCCGCGTAAACGTTAATTAAATTGATCAATAGGTTTTATGTATGGTTTATGGTATTAGGAGTTAATTACGTTATATTTTTATTTGTTTCTTAAAATGGATTAAGGATAATCTTATTTCGAGAAAGAAGGGTCGAAATAGTGTAAGGTGCCGAGCCAGGGGGTATGGCTTAGCTAATTAATTAGTCAGCTCTATATGTGTATTTTTAAAAGCTCTTTCGTCGGGCGCAACCCCGAGACCTGTTCATTATCGTCTATCGTTTATCGTCTAGACACATACATCTCTATTCTAAAATCTGGTTCAACCCGGACCCAAATACAGTATTTTCGTTTGCCTTCATTACTGCTGCACTCGGCTATTCTATCGTGACCCGCCCATCAAAGATGCTCTGATCGGAACTAAGTCTCCCCGTCCCAATTTACCAGCTATACCAAAAAGCGTAAAAAAAATCAAAACTTAACAATCTACCTACCCGTATAGTGATCGTCAAAATGCCTACTTAAACTAAATATTATACTTACGAATTGTAAATTACCTATATCTTTTATGTTATTACTCGTAATCCTAAAAAATAAAAAAAAATAGAATTATAATTAAAACGACGAGATTTGGCAAATATCGAATAAAAAACAGCATTACCGACATAATTAAAACATTCCTAAACCTAAAACCAAGAGATAAAAACGCTAAAAAAAACGTAAAAAAGTAATCTAAAAACTCCACGTCTCTATTAACTAAAAAAAATAACGATAAACTAAACTCTAATTAATCTGCCCGACCATTCCATAATAAACGACGCTAATTAAAATAACGTCTTGATTAATTTCGTTAATTATCCGTACGACTATTTCCGATATCAATACCCCCTCCCCCATCAATTTAAATTGGCCTGTCGGCATCTAAAGTTATACGTCCTAATCTAATACCTACGGAATTACCATTCGACATAAAATATAAACCCCGACCGAAAGTTAGTAACCAGTAAATAATAACTATAATACAAAGTTAATATGTTACGCCGTATAAGTAAAAAAAAAATATATTCGAAAATACCGGGCAAAAACCTAAACCATACTTCCTGTAAAGATAGCCAGGCTAAGCTAGATACAAATCTTTAATTAATACAAAAACAATTAAAGAACAAGATTTAAAAGAAATAAAAAAAAGCCAAGCAACGAAAGGATCTGGCCAAACGTCGAGAACGAAATCCGAAGTTAAGGATAATAAAGGACAAACCGCGCAAGCGCTAATCAGATTAATTAATAAGTTTCATATATGGTTTATAACGTTAAAAGTTAATTATATTATATTTTTATTTGTTTCTTAAGATAGATTAAAGACAATCTTATCTTAAAAAAGAAGAGTTGAAATAATGCAGGGTGCCAGGCCAGGGGGCATAGCTTGGCTGATCAGTTAGTCAGCTCCATATATGTATTTCTAAGAGCTTTTTCCGCCGGGTGCAACCCCCAGACATATTCATTATCGTCCATCATCAGTTCATCAATTACTTACCACATACATACTTATGTCTGTTCTAGAGTCAGGTTCAACACCGACCCAAATACAGTGTTTTCGTTTGCCTTCATTACCGCTACACTCGGCTATTCTATTGTAACACCGCCTTCAAAAATGCTCTGATCGGAACTGAGTCTCCCCGTCCCAATTTAATAAGGAAGTAGCAGAAATCTTACTACTAAAAGTAATACGGCATATTAAAAAGAAAAGATATAACCGAAAAATACGACGCATTATTGTTAATCTTAAAGCAAAATTTAGGTAAATAAATAACGATTTAAAACGACCGCCCGAAAGGCTACTAAAATAAATAACTAAGATATCTTTACAGTATTATAAATATGACAAGTTTTTTAGTACGGAAGTTAATACCAAATTGCTAAAGTATAACAAATAAAACTATAAAATAATCCTGAAAAATGGTAAAAATACAGCCTTTTATCCGATATATCCCTTAAATTATGCAGAATTATATGTATTCCGCGATTACTTCGAAAATAAGCTTCGAAAAAGATGGATACGATATTTTAAATTACTAGCCGGATACCTTATATTCTTCGTACCGAAAAAAGAAAGAAAGCTTCGATTAGTGGTGGATTATCGACAACTTAACGATATTACCGTTAAGAATAAAACGCCGTTATTATTGATTATTGAAATAAAAGATCGCTTATACGGAGAAAAATAATTTATTGCTATCGATCTTCAGGATAGCTATAATATAATGTGGATTAAAAAGAGATACGAATAGAAAATAATTTTTAGGACGAAATATAGCTTGTACGAATACCTAATTACCTTATAGAATTAATTAACGTATTAGCGATCTTTTAACGAATAATAAACTATATTTGAAAAGAATACCTGGATATTTTTATTATTTGCTATCTCGACGGCTTTTTTTTTTTTTTTTTTTTAAAAAAAAAAAAAAAATAATAAAAAAAAAA